>PVJD01004495.1:25000-135434 GCA_004026545.1 Mormoops blainvillei
TTGGGGGAGGGGTTATTTAGGGGCTTTTAGACAAGTAGCAGAAGTTTAGGTGCTAATTGTAAATACCCCGTTGCTCTCCTTGAATGTATTTATTATCAAATTAGCCCAGGGCTTGAAGACACACGGCCTATTACTCATTTCAAGCCCCTAGGCAAAGAATTCTCCTACTGTGATCGACCAGTAGAACCAGATTTCTTAAGGGAAATTACGAGGACGTCTTCAGGCTCTCTTCACGGAATGATATTATTGGAGTGTCAATCTCACTTGGGCACCCTTCTCCCTACCCACCCAACCCCCACCGTTTTATTTGGGGATCACCCAAGGTTATTAGCCACTCTCAGAAAGCTTGAAATCCCGAAAGGAAAGGCGCAGCCTAGACTTAACAGAAACCAAGTGAGGCTTTTTCAGATTGGCTGGCTCCCCTGGGGCCACCTTTTCATAAGGTCAGGAGAGGAGAGAGGTCTGTTTGCAGAAGAGAGACTACCTTTAAAGGAGGCTCTCAGGAACTCAGGAGTGTGAGTGATGGAAAGGGTAAGAAGGCAAGCTGTTACCACCGTGACATCCTCAGGGAGCCCGCTTGTCCTCCCTACAGTCCCTTCAGGTACCGCCACTGAGTTCAACGGATGCGTTCGCTTTTTCCTCATTTTCCCTACAGGTATTTCCTGCCCAAAATCTCGTGCGCCCGCGAGCCAGCGCGCGCGCGCTCACACACACCCCAAGCTTGGTGTGGACCTTGTTTTACTTATCCTCACATGCCAGACTTGGGGGCCGTCGTCTTGATTCCGACAGACTGGAGGGCTCCACCCCCCGGGCATTAGGAATTTGGGGGAAATTGCGGGGGATTAGGAACACGCCAAACACGCGTATTCTGCCCAACAAACCTTTACGCACACTCTCTCCCCAGTTCTCTCCCATTTAGCTCAAGTTTTACTAAGGGTGTTTTACAGTAGATTATCCGAATGGTGGCCCAAATGGCTTCACTGTGCCGCCCCAGGCTGTCTCAGAGAGGAGTGATACAAGGCACCTAGAGCCTCGGGGAAGAGATGGAGAAGCAAAGGAAAAGTGGGTTCTGGGCGAAACGGAAGGAAGGGAGGATAAAAGAAAAAGAATCAGGCGAAAGAAAGAACAGAACTGCAGCACAACCGACACTCCCTCTTGCCTTCGGGTTCAACACCTGGGGAAGGTGCTGCCAGGGGCTGGAGGGACCGGACGAGCGGGAGGAGACAGACCGCCACACCTCCCCCTGCCCTGACTTCTCGGCAGAGTCCCTGCTTGTTCGGCCCCAATTTTAGAGAAGAGACTGTCCGTGTAAAGGAGGGAAGAGGCGTGGTAGGCGGTGATAACGCGGTTCAGGGAGGCTCTTCGTGGAACTGAGGAATCTGGAAGAGAGATCAGATCCTGAATTTCTTCTTCCCTCCGCCCCCCAACCCTGGTGACCGCACCGTCTGGGGCAGGAGCTAAGTCAGAAAGAGGAGTCTGTGACTTTGGGGTCAGCCGCCTCACTGTCGCGCCCAGCCCCCAATTTAAGTGCTGCATACCTACGGTGGAAAACAATTTGGGCACCCTGAAACTTAGATAATTCGTGGGGACCTATTCAAGAAAAATAAATCACATGTATAACAGAACTTTGGGATACGGGTCAGTGCCAGCGAGGAATTCTGAAGCTAAAGTCCTTTTCCCTTTCCCGGAAACCCCCCGCTAGATCCTGAGGATAATCCGGGAGCGTGTCCCCCGCTGCTGTGCAGAGGCGACAGCCGGAGGTGTGGGAGGGAGCATAAATAAGGCCCCCAGCTCACCGCCCAGTCCCCCTTGGCGGCAGCCGCCGCACTTGGGGCTGCTAGCCCAGCGCTCTGGCGGACAAAGGCGCCGGCTGCTTAGCCCTAGACCATGGCTTCCTTGCCCTTCTAGAGCCCAAGTTGCTGTTCTTCCTTTTCAGGGATTTGGTTTTCTCCAGCAAACCTAGACTTGAGTAAGTAGTTGGAGGGGCTGATTAATATGTATTCGAACGGGCTGCTTAAGGCCGCGTGAATAAACATAAGCCCGCGGCCGCAGCTCGCACCCCCTGCCTTGCGCATCTCTCGGGTGCGGGGAGCCGGAACAGGCAAGCCTCGCATTTCCCATACCGGCTGGGACCCTGGGTTGGCGAAGCCAGCGCGGTCTCTCTGCACCGAAACGCGCCCCACCTGGGCGGCCGAGCGCGCGGCGAGTGGCACAGGTCCGTGCGCAACTACTCCCAGAGGTCTTTGGATACCGTTTCCTTTCCTTCTGGAAACCTGCCTCGACTTCTGTTCCAGAATGGGTAGTTTGGGGACCTGGGGATGCTCTCCTCACTCCCCAGGTTTGGGGTTGGCGTTACCCAACATGAGTCTCTGTGCAAAACTCGGGGACCCTGAACGTGTCCTCCGGTGTGCCGGATGGAGGTCGTGACACACCTGCAGGTCGTGACTCACCTGAGGGAGGTTAGGGGGAACATCGAGCTGTGAATTTGAGGGAGGGGACTAGGTTCAGGGAAAGCGTTTGTTTTCTGATGTCTGTGGGCGATGGGCAGCCACAGGGAATAATTACCCACCCTTTACACTTCCAAAGCGGTCGCCACCTCCGCTCGGGAAAAGTCGCCTTTGGGCCCCTTTGTCTCCCTGGAGCCAAGGCGTCTTCGTTTTTGGAAGCTGTGAGAAGTGGCAAAGCTGAGTACGTAGGCCTCCTCTGCTTCACCACTCGCTCTGGCCCACGGCTCCCAGTGTTCAGTCTCCTCTCATGCACACACCGGGTAACGGGCCTGGGCTAGGCCAGACCCGGGTTCGGGCGGCTGCAGCGCAGCCCCGGGACTCAGGAGGAGGAGGAGGTTTGGTGTGTCCTGTCCCAGGCTGTTGGGGACTAGCCAAGATCCAGGCCTCAGTTGGCTTTGAGGCCTTCCTCAAGCCTCAGACTCCCGCAGCTGGGGACGTGCCAGCGCCACACGTCGCACCCAGGGCTGCTATCTTCGCCCCCACCTTGAGTGTAAGCAAAGTCAGTTTTCAAGTACCCAGGGCAACCCACAGACAGTGCCGCTGCGGGCCACAGAGAAATGCTTGGCATCACACTGCCGGGTAGGTCTTTTCCGCGGTTGGGATGAGCTCCAAATCCAGGGCGAACTCGCTCTTTGCAGTTTGCAGGGGGCGGGGGTGGGAGGGGTGCTAGCGTTTGTTCGAGATCAGGAGAATGCAGCTCAGGAGATAAAGAGCCTAGCTTGTCTTCCTGCTAAAGCTTTGGGGACGTGATCGAGTCCTAATTCCGACTCAGATCACACAGTCAGAAGTCTTCTGTAAAAGTGTTCCCTGAAAATAATGACTTGTCGGCTACTATGGGCTTGGGGCGTCTATTTCCCCGCCCTCCCAGGTCCTGGGTCTCTTTCACCCGCGAATTTACTTCTATGTAAAGGCCGCTCGAGTCTGTCACTGGAAGCTCCTTTCTCTGTAGGAAAAAACGAGGGCTGCTGGTTCTAAGAGCGGACGGCAAGCCTGGGAGGAGGTTTGGAGAATTCCAGGTGCTTCTCTATTGGCTAAGGAGAGCTCCCTGCTGGGAAAATGCTCTTAACAAGAGGCTTCTGCGGGAGCGGAAGGAGAAGCGTCCTAGACTAAAAGATAGGGTGGGGGCGGGGGGATTTGCGAGGAGGGGGTGGCAGGGCGGGAGAGGACTTGTGGGGAGCGTTGTGTACATAATAGCAAGGTAGAGAACCGGAAGTCAGGATGGGGATGTCCTCCAAATACAGCTGCTCTTCCCGAGCTCCGGTTTTGTGCCAAGGGAGCCCCTCAGACGCCCAAGGCCTGGAGGGATGCTGCGGGTTGTATTCTGTCTGAATGGCCCCCTGGAAGCCACGACTGGGCTTCTTTCTCATCTTCCAGACACTATTTCCCTTTTACGGGTGGGGAGGAGCTGGGATTCCAGACCGTGTCTGCCTAGCCCCAGAGTCGAAATCTTTCATTCACCTTGCCGCCCCTCGCTATAGACAAAAGTGGCATTAAAAGTGGAAGATTTAAGGAATCTTCCACAGTCTTAGCAACACTGCAATTTCCCCTGACACCCTTGAAAAATCCAAACGGAAGTCCCTTGATAATTTGCTGTTTCTGGCATCAGCCGCTTTCCAAGTGGAAATCCACTCTATCATGACCGCCAGCAGGTGGGTCTGGGGAAGGCTGTTGGTGAAGGGAAGAAGTTTGCCTCCCTTTTCTGCTTCAGCAAAACGAACCGCCGAGTGACCTTTCCGCTTTAACTAAGCATGCTCAATGGCAAAGGCTTCTTTCTACCTTAATCTGACTTTTGAGAAGTGAGAGAGACCCATGTGTGTGGAAACCCAGCTGGTGAGTGGTGTCCTCAGGGGAGGCCTCATCTGTTCTCTCCCACCTCCTCCTCATTTCTTTGGTTCCATGTGGGTCTTCTGACATTTTTCTGAGCCCAGGTAAGTCAACGTGGTAGTAAACCTGGTGCAGTGCTTTCCGTGCTTCGTTGTGAAGGACTTGGCGGGGGTTGCGGGGGGACAGCTGGGAAGTGCCCGTTACGCCGAAGGAGACAACAGAGGAACGAAGGAAGATGAGCCCTGCTTCCTCGTGGCTTCTCCCTCATTCCCTGAGGTGCTCTGTCACCTCCACGCCCACAGCCTCTGTGCAACCCTCTAGACACTGCCCACTCTTGGGAGACCGGACCACCAAGTCTCCTGGCCAGGGTCGGCCTCTCTGCTTAGACACTGGATTCCCTCCCTTCTCTGGCAGGCAGCCTCCAGCATGGCCCCCAGTGATGCTGCCTCCTGGTATCCAAGCCTTTCTGTAAACCTCTCCCGTGGAGTGTGGGCTGGACTTACTGAATCCCTTGTAACAGATAGAATGGCAGGAGGATAGAGTGGCACTTCATGACACCCCCCTCCCCCCACCTCAGCTCGTGCTCTGAGGGAAGCCAGCTCCATGAAGAGGCCCACATAGTAAGAAACAGAGGTCTCAGGTCAAAGGGCAGTGATGACCTGAAGCCTGCCACCAATAGAGTGAGTGACATGGAAGTGGATCCTCACCTGGAGTTGAGCATAGAGAGGATGGCAGCCCTGGCTGACACCTTGTTTGTAGCTTTGGGAGAGACCTTGAGCTGGAGGACCTCCACGAGGCGCCTCTGGATTTCTAATTTGCAGAAATCATGAGATAACCGATGTTCGTTGTTTTAAGTCATTAATGTTGGGTGATTGGTTATGCGGCAAGCGATAACAAATATACTATGTGACTTACTTAAGGTTATGGCTCCAGGAAAATCTCTCCTCTTTTTCCTACAATATCAAAATTTTTCTTCCTTAGTAAATAATTATTGTCAGCATTAACAATGTGCCATTCTGCCCTGGCTGGTGTGGCTCAGTGGTTTGAGCATCAGCCTGCAAACCAAAGGGTCACTGGTTCGATTCCCAGTCAGGGAACATGCCTGGGTTTCTGGGCCAGGCCCCCAGTAGGGGGTACAGGAGAAGCAACTATACATTGATGCTTCTCTCTCTCTCTTTCTCACTCCCTTCTCCTCTCTCTAAAAATAAATAAATAATATCTTTTTTTTAAATGCTATTCTTGATTTTAAAAATAAAATGAACTCTCACAACCCTATTTCCCCCCTAGCTCCCTTTCCACTTCCTTGCTTCCATTTACAGTGAATTCATCAAATAACAAAAGATAATATTCTTTATCTCTGAGGCAGTTTCTTCTTAACTGCCTCAGGTCAGGGTTGTACCTCTCCAAAACATCACTCCAACCAAAACCTGCTCTGATTCAGGTAACCAGTAACTTCTTAAACTGAAGGATCAGTTCTTACCTACCTTGATCTATAGATAGCATTTAACTGAATTGATAACTCCCTCCTCCTGGAAACCACTTGGTTGCCAGAGTAACCCACCAGCTGGACTTTGTTTTTCTCTTCTGTCCCATTGGATGCTCTTACCATTCTCCCTTCCTTGTTCTGCTTCTCCCCAACCTCTTACCGCTTTTCTCAGAAAGATAAGAATTCATTCAATATTCTGTCCTGTCGACTGAATGTTTGTGTTGCTCCCTCCCTTCCCCCTAATTCAAATGTTAAAGCCTAAATCCCAAAGCTCAGTACGATAGTATTGGGAGTTTGGGTCTTTGGGAGGTGATTAGGTCATGAGGGTGGAGCCCTCATGAATGAGATTAGTGCCCATATTAAAGAGACTCCAGAGAGCTCCCTTGTCCCTTCCACCATGTGAGGACACAGCAAGAAGACAGCCATCTGGGGACCAGGAAGGAGGCCCTCACAAGATACTAAATCTGTTGGTGCCTTGATTTTAGACTTCCTAGCCTTCCGATCTGTAAGAAACACATTTATGTTGTTTATAAGCCACCTAGTCTATGGTATTTTATTATAATACCCCCAATGGATTAAGACATTCTCAAATCTTCAAATAAGTTTCAATCTTCTTCTGATTATTACTAAACAGTTTCAGTATGAAATCATTATAATGTCAATTGTATATGTACATAATTGGCAATATAGATTTATCAGTCAGTATGGACCAGAGTAAGCTAAAATAACATACAAACCTTTAATCTCAGTGGCTTAACACAACACTATTTTCACTCCAACATGGGTTCTTAGGGAGACCATGCTCATAATTCCATCTTGACCTATGTTTCTCTGACCATCTCATGGGGAAGACAGCATACTCACACACGGGCTCTTCAAGTTTCTCACCAAAAATTATAAACATCACTTCTCACATGTCTTTGGCTAAAGTCAGCCTCATAGCCAAATCATACCTCAAACGGGGCACAGGAGTCCCATCCTACCCTGTACCCAGAAGCTGGACAGCAAGAATTATTTGATGAACTGCACTATTGACCACCTCAATAGACTTTCTATAAAACATCCTCAATCTTAAAAGAAAACATCCCCAAATAGGCTTCTTTGTATTAAGATACAATGTTGCCTGAAAGAAAATGTGATCAAACCACCCCTACTTTAACCAGTGGTCTTGTTACCTTCCATAATTGAAAAGACTTTCCCGTGGCTTTTCAGGGGCAGCCAAATGTGGGAAAGCCTAGTGACTTCTGCAGCCCCGCCTGTCGCCTCAGCCTCTGATGGAAGATAGCCATGTCCCCTCTGAAGTCACAGCTTGCCAGGCACATCTGTTGCTACGAGGGGTCCTGAACGGTCCACAGCCATACCACAGGGTTTGAAATTCTATGCCTGCAGGGCTTTATTTTTTTATTTTTAAAGATTTTATTTATTTACTTTTAGAAAGAGGGGAAAAGAGGGAGAAAGAGGGAGAGAAACATCTGGCCTGCAACCCAGGCATGTGCACTGACTGGGAATCAAACCAGCAACCTTTTGGTTCTCAGGCCAGTGCCCATACCGCTGAGCCACACCAGCCAGGGCTGTAAGGTTTTAAAGAATGTTTTATTTCCTGTGCTTGAGGAGAAAGGCCAAACTGTAGCCCCGGCTTTTCTTTCCATCTTGCCAGTCTTATATCCCTACCCTCTCCACACACATACGCTTGTCCTTGTGCACATGTCCTACTCAATGACCCTCTTTCAGGAACCTGTGCTGTAATTCTCCTACATTTGTCCCCTTCCAGAGTCCTACACATCTTTCAAAGATCTGTTCAGATCTCATCGTCTGGATCTCATACCCTGCCAACTTTTAATGCCACTTGGAATTTTTCTTTTCCTTCTGTTTTTCATTGTATTTTTGTTGTTGTTTTTGTTCTGTTAGGCACTCACTGGCTTAATTGAATTTAGTAACTCTCTACACGTGTCTGTACTGACACAACTGTGTGAAAAGCAGAGTGGTTTTGCTAACCTTTGTGTATCAGGACAGCCCCCCTCCCTCCCTCAGTACCTAGCTCAGACCCTGGCCCTCAACACATAGTTGAAATAATTTACTCGGCTCTGTGTTAGAGTATCTTCTAACACCTTCTGGGCCTACAAACAATTAGAAACACTTCTAGCTTTAATCATTCACAGCTTTCTCCTCTTTTATGATGTTACTATGTGTAGTTTCAATGTGAGTTCTTCAGTCAATTCAAATCTAAATGCCAGTTCTGCTTCAAAGAAGCCTAAATCTTAACATTTAAGTACTTGATTAAGTCAACAATTGTCTGGGCTCATATCTTGTCATTCTTGTCTGTATCTTGTGAAGCATATAAGGGGCTAAAGAAAGGAGATTGTTGAATACAGAACACCAGGAGAACCTGTATTAGTTAGGGTGGTTAATATAAATTGTTCAACAAACAACTCCAGAATTCCAGTGGCACAACACGATAAAAGTTTATTTTTCATGCATATCACTGTCTAAGGCAGGACGTGTGGCTCCTTTCTAAGTAGTGACTCAAGACATAGACTTCCTCCATTTTGTTGCTAAGCCATCAGATAAAGCCTCCTGGATCTCAGCTGATTGACATGGCTCTTGTAGGGTTCTATGGCCATGCCTGGCAACCATGGGCATGACATTAGCCCACATTCCCTGGCAAATATGTCGACTTGATTACAAGGAATGCTGGGAAATACAATTTACTAGTGTGTCAAGGCAAAGAAAAAAGGATTGGTGAACATCTAACTTGTTTTTTTAAAAATATTTTTATATTTATTTTATTTTTAGAAGGAGGGGAAGGGAGGGAGAAAGAGAGGGAGAGAAACATCAATGTGTGGTTGCCTCTTGTGCACCCCCTAAAGGGGACCTGGCCTGCAACCCAGGCATGTGCCCTGACTGGGACTCAAAATGGCCACCCTTTGGTTCTCAGGCTGGCACTCAGTCCACTGAGCCACACCAGCCGGGGCAGCCTTGTTTCTCCCAAAGGAGATAAGAAGTCAGGTCATCACTTTACACTGTTGAGAACATTGCCCCAACCTGTCACTGAACAGTGAAATACAAACCCTTATAAGGGGGGCATGGGGAGTCCCACATGATGACAATTAATTTCTACTCCTCTCTATTTCTTATAAAACCCCAAATTCACTCATTCTCAAAAAAAAAAAAAAATCAAGAACTTAATAGTGAGCTTCTCCATCAGATATTGTTCTTCTGCCCCTGAACCTAGGTTACAAGAAATGTCCTGAGAGGGTGTTTCTCAATCCTGTCATGGCATCAGAATCAGTGTGAGCTTTTGAACCATGACAGGCATTCGTGCCTCCTCTATGAAGATCCACTGAGGTTGAATTTCCTAGGACTAGAGCTCAGGCATCTGCTTCTAAAATTTTCTCCTGGTGATCTTGGGGCATATCCAGGATTGGCAGAGATTGTTCAGACCTGAGAAAAAAGTGTCCAGTCAGACCCATAGACAGATGATTGTCATGTTTTATGCTGTAGTAAACTTTTTTGAATTTGTGTTGGCAAATAAATAAACACACAGAAGCCAAAGTATTTTGCTTCTCGATTCAATTCAATTTTTTTTTTTTTTACAAAAATTGTGCTGATGAAGACAACATAGTGTGAATGAGGAAGAACAGAACTAGAAGCCAGAAAATCGGGTTCTGCAAATTTCCCTTTTTGTTGCCTTAGACAAGTCACTTGCCCTCTTGTGGTTTTTGTCTTCTTAGCCACGTAAAATGCCGACATCCTCGCCTATCACCAAGGCTTGGCAGAGACGAGTGCTCTCTTCTCTTAGAAACACGTTCTTCAATTGGCCTCCAGGATCTACTCACCTTTGGCTTTCCTTCTACTTCCCTGTTCACTCCTTTGTGGCTTCATTTTTCTGGTTTCTCCTAATTTTTTAAAAAAGATTTTATTTATTTATTTTTAGAGAGAGGGGAAGGAAGGGAGAAGGAGAAGAGAGAAATATCAATGTGTGGTTGCCTCTCACGCACCCCTTACTGGGGACCTGGCCCACAACCCAGGCATGTGCCCTGACTGGGAATCGAACTGGCGACCCTTTCATTTGCAGGCTGGCACTGAATCCACTGAGCCACACCAGCCAGAGCTGGATTCTCCTTTTTCTGCTAGTTTAAATATTAGGGTGCCCCAGTGTTCAGCTCTTTGTCTTTGTCTACACTCACTCTCTTGGTGAATGTATTTGCTTTCTATTACAGCATATCAAATCACCACAAACTGAGTGGTTTACAATGACACCCGTTTGCAGCTCACAGCTCTGCAGGACAGAAGCTCGGGCATGGTGTGGTTGGGTCCTTTGCGCAGGGTCTCAGAAACTGAAATTAAGGGGTTAACTGGGCCGCATTATCATTTGAAGGTTCCGGAGAAGAATCTGCTTCTAAGGTCAGCTGGGGTGTTGGCCGAATTCGCTTTTATGAGATTCACTTTTTAGGACTGAGGTCCCCACTCTTTTGCTGGCTGTCAGCTGGGAGCTGCTCTCAGCTCCTGCGGGCCACCCGTGTTGCTTGCCACGTGGCCCCCATCCTCCGACTTGGAAGCAACAATGGCTACAACAGAGGATTTCATATGCATGCAATCCCTCTGGCTTCACATTTCGCTCTTCTTCTATCTCCGCCCTCTAGAGCCAGGTTCAGAGGACCCATGGGATTATGTCGGGACCATCTGATTCAAAAATTAACTCAAGGTCAGCTGATCAGTAACTGTTATGGGCTGAATGTTTGTGTCTGTCCCCTCATCCCCAATTCATATTTAAAACCCTAAGCCCCAATGGGACAGTGTTTGGAATGGAGCGTTTGAGAGCTAAGTAAAGTTAGGTAAAGCCATGGGGGTGGGGCCCCCACGATGGAACTGGCACACTTATAAGAGGAGATGCCAGGACAGTCCTGCCTCCTGTCTCTCCCACTCTCATGGAGGGACACAGTGAGAAGGTGGCTGTCTGTGAGCCAGAAAAGAAACTGACCATGCTAGCACCCTGACCTCAGACTTCCAGCCTCCAGGAATGTAAGAAAATAAATGTCTGTTGTCTAAGCCACCCAGTCTGTGGCACTGAGTTATGGCAGCCCGAGCAGACTAAGAGAGAAGCCTTAATCACAGTACGAGGTCCCCTTGCCACACACTGAACCATAACCATGGGAGGGGTATCTCATCATACTCACAAGTTCCACCCACAGTTAAGAGAAGGAGATTTTAAAAGGGCTGTATCACCTGGGGCAATGTCAGAATTCTGTTCACCACAGCAATCTTATCTAGTCTCATGGCTTTAAAATCATCTACATGCTCATTATTCTTAAATTTATTCCTCCAGTTGAGACCTCTCCAGATACCTGGCCTGATCTACCCAACTACCCTCCTAGGCAATTCCACTTGGATACTTTATGGGCGCCTCGAACTTTACACAGGTGCAGCCAAGTTCCTGATCTTCCCCAACCCCTCCCCAGACTTGCTCCTCCCATCATCTTTCTCACCTCAGTGAAGGGCAACTTCAACCTTCCAGATGCTCTGATCAAACATTTTAGAGTAACCCTCGATTCCCACATTTCTCCAACACCCTACAATTCATCCGTCAGAAAATCCCCTGGAATCTAGCTTTGGAGTATATCCAAGGTCCAATCCATCATTATCGTTCATGTGAATTACTGCAACCATCCCTGTATTAGTTTTCTACCTGCTGCCCTAACCAATCACCACAAAGTTAGTAACTTAAAACAACATCCATGTATCACCTCAGAGTTCTGTAAGTTGGAAGTCCAGTGGGTGGGCTGGGTTCTTCGCTCAATTTCTTCCAAGACAGACATCAAGGTGTCAGCTGGCTTGGGCTCTTGTTTGGAGGGTCTAGAGGAGAATCCGCTTCCAGGTGCCCTAAGATTGTTGGCAGGATTCAGTCACTTCTCATGGTCCCCTCCAGCGGCAGAAGATCGAGGCCTCTCGTGCACTGTACCTCCCTGACTTCTCTTCCTGCTGCATCCCTCTGACTCCAGCTGAAGGAAACTCTCTGTTGTTAAGGGCTCTCGTGTTGAGATTGAGCCCAGCTGGACAACCCGGGACAACCTCCCTATTTGAAAGTCCATAACCTAATGACATCTGCCAAGTCCCTTTTGGCCATGTACCAGGAATTAGGATATGAACAGTTTGGGGGAATCTTTCTACCTGCCCTGGCCGCCTACACTGGCCTCCCTGTTAACCTACAGCCTGTTAACACAGCAGACAGACGTGCAATGACTTCCCATCCTACTCGGAGAAAATCTTTGTCTTCACAATGCACCACGTGAGCGATGCAATTTGGTTCCCCATTACCTTTCTGACCTTGTCTCCCTTACCACCACCTTGCTGTGGCTACACCCCAAGCAGGCTCCCCGTTTTGGGTATCCGCCCAACCCAGGCTCCCTTCCCCTCAGCATCTGCCTGGCTCACACCTCCTCCCCTCGGAATCAATGCTGAGAGTTCAGTTTCTCAGTGAGGCCCTTCCTGATCTCCTATTTAAAGTTGCAACTTCCCAAATCCCCAGGACTCTCTTGGTCCCTTTCCAAGCTTTTCTGCCCAGTGCTTTTCACTTTCTGATGCAGTATCTGTTTTCTCTGCATTTGTTTATTGCAAGCATCAGAGCAAGCCAAATGAAGTAGAGACTTTTTCCCTCTCTGCTCACTGCTTTCTCTCCAATGCCTAGGGCAGCACCCGGCTTACAGAAGCTGCCCAGTAAGCCTTTGCCAGATGACTGGATTGCACGAGAGTAAACTGGGGAGAGTGGCCTGCACCACGTAGAGGAAGTGAGGGTGCGGGACTAGGGGAAAGGGCTGGACTTGACGTCTAAGGGACGAAACTGTAGGCTCCACGAAGACCAGGCTGGTATCAGGTGAGAAGACCTGGTGCAAAGCAGATTATTCGCCGAGTAAGGCCGATGTCGCTGAATTAGATCCTGCACACTTATGAGCTCATCTGAGCCACACAACCTGTGGGTTGTTATGAATTTCATTTCGCCACTCTAACCATCCTGGGTGGGGGGCACACGAGACATCACAGTGTAGGAGTACATGGTAAGGTGTCAAAGTACTTCTGGAGAGGAGCTTTGGGTCATCCAGCCCACCTTTATGTCCCACGCAGGCTTCCACTCACAACTGTGCACTCTTTTGAAAGCATTAATTCTTGGGAAGACAGCGTGGCACTGGGGCAAGGGTGGGCCATCAGCCAGGGGAAGGTCTGACCACCTTGGCCGCTGACCAGCTATGTGGCCTTGGGGTAGTTACATAACCTTGTTACCCCTCCATTCCCTCTTAAAAATAGGGCTAACGATTGTACCTTGTAGGGATATTGTGAGGGCTGAATGAGGTGGCACAGGTAAACAGACCCGGCAGGATGCTGTTCCCAAGCCGATACACGAGAATGTCGAGGAAGGAGGTAGAGTATGATGCAAGTTCCACGGAGGCAGGGTTTTTTTTGGTCTCTTTAGTTCCTGATGTACCACCAGCACATGGAAAAGTGCCTGGTACATAGCAGGCCCTCAGTGAATATTTAAGTGACGAACCTGCAGAAATGGTCTGTATCGCGCTATCCTGGGATCACATGGCTTTGAAGGCCAGCTGCCCACCTCGGGTCTCAGTGGGCGCTAAGTAAAGTAGTGATCCCCTTCAAACTAGTTTTTAGAGGTAATTTCTTGGACCGTATCCTCAGGGTTTCTCAACTAGAAAACTTAAAGTTTACACCACCTGATTCCCAGGAACCCTTCCAATTCTAGGTTTTGGTTGCTGTGTCTTTATGCAAAATAAGATATAATTCAAATAACATAAAATTCACCATTTTAAAATGGTATTTAGTATATTCAGAGCATAGAGTTGTGCAGCCATCACTGCTCTCTTTCAGAACATTTCCATCGTCTCAAAGGAAAAAAAAATCCTCTATATCTACCAGCAGTCAGTCTCAATCCCCTCCTTTCACTATCCTCTGGCAACCACTCATCTGCCTTTTGTTTCTATGGATTTACTTTTTGTGTACATTTCATAAAAATGAAATCATGCAATTCATGGCCTTTTGTGTCTGGCCGAGCATGATGCTTTCAGGGTTCATCCACGTTCCGGCAGGTCCTCCTTTTTATTGCTAAGTAATGTTCCACTGTAAGGATATACCATCTTTTGTTTATCCATTTATCTATTGATAGATATTTGGGTTGTTTACATTTTTGGCTATTATGAATCATACCTTTATGAACATTTGTGTACAAGTTTGTTTGTGGATATACATTTTCAATTGTCTTGGGTATAGACCTAAGAATGGAATTGCTGAGTGACAGGGTAACTCTATGTTCCATTTGTTTAAGAACTGCCAGACTTCGTCACAGGGGCTGCACCACTTTACATTCCTCCCAGCAATATCTGAAGGTTCCAGTTTCTCCACATCCTTGTCAAAATAACAAGTGTTATTTTCAGTTTCTTTGATTCTAGCCATCCTAGCAACTGTGAACTGCTATCCCACTGTGGTATTTGGTTTTTTATGTAAGAAAGTTTAAAGATGGTCCCTCCGAACATTCCTATCAGCCTCTTTGTCTTGATGTCGGTTTTATGATTGTTAAACAATTCTTAAAATTAATGCGTGTTTTCAACCTGCACCACTTCTTGGAGCAAAAGTTTGTTAAAACTTTGTGTCCAAGTGTCTAAAATAATGCTTGCCTCTGTCATTTAAAAAATAACGAATTTGCTCCACTTTCCCAAGTTACTCCTTAGTCCTAACCATCAATTAGCCGAGGCCTTTCACAATCACTCCCCACTCCATCCCCATTACTCTTCAAGGTTCCGTGGTCATAAGGCCTCCTGCCAGGGTTAGTTTCCTGAGGGTTCTAAGTTTTTCAGCTTGCTGAGGGCTCTAACTGCAGGGAGAGATTCTAAGTCAGGAATGGGATGCAAGGAGGAGGAAGACATGTCTTGATCTTTTTATCGCGGCGCAACTTCTCGTAGAGATGAAAGTCAAGCCTTATTCAAAGAGCAAAAACTGAAAAGAACTCTGGGGTAAATACAAATAATCCTGGACCACAAATTCACAGCAGGAAAAGGTCAACCAAGGACCACACACCCTTCAGTGTGACACAGTGGCTTTTGACCCAGTGGCTTTCAGCACCGCCATCACCTCCCCGCCTGCCCCCCCCCCCCACCACACACCCCCAAGGAGCATTTGGCAATGTCTGGAGACATTTTTGGTTGTCTACTGGCATCTAGTGGGTAGAGGACAGGGATGCTGCTAAACATTTATGATATACAACAACAGCTTGTGACAACAAAGAACTCTACCCGACCCCGAATGTCAGCAGTGTAAGGTTGAGAAACCCTGGTGCAGTAGGATATCAAAGAGGACTTGTCTTATCTTTAATTTTCGGCATATTTTGAGGCTTTGGCTACACCTATTTGGTTCAACTCCTTTAGCTGAGCATCTAGGTGATAGTGGATAATAGTTTGGATTTCTATACTCCTATTAAAAAGTAATACTCGAAATCCCACCAGTAAAATAAAAGAAGAAGAAACCCCATGGGTGACTGCAGTGTACTGTAGCCATGTATAAAGTATATATTTATAGGCTCCAGAGGGTAAGTGGGGAGGTTGACTTACATACACACACGTATGACATATAAAAGTCATTGTCATACGAAGAAGGTTACCTAGACAAACAAGCAGGAAAAATATTGTAGGGGTGCATCTCACAGTTAGTTAATACATATTCCCCCTGTATTTTGTTGTGTATGGATTGGTCAGATATTTTAAGTTTATAATCCATTTTATGATTTCTCATTCTAAATAGATATGTGTATGTACATCTAACTTTGTGTTGTCTGCATTATTTTTCTTGAAGACATCCCCCAAGAGACTTCATGCCCCACAGTCAAGTCTCAGAGCCTGTGACCGTGGCTGGCCACTTAACCTCTGGCTCTTCCCACCCCCGGGCACGCATCTGGTCATCATTAAGCTGCTCTGCTTCTGCTGGAGCTCATCCCGCACAAGCTTTGACCTCACCACTCCACGGACGCTACTCTGGGGGTTATCAACAGTCTCAAACTGGCAAATCCGATCCATGGCCCACTGTGACATCTCATTGCTCAACCTCTGTGGCATTGTACGCAGTTGACCATCTCCTCCTTCTCCAAACACTTCTCTTGGCTTTCCTGACACCAAGCCCTCTGGTTTTCTTTCTCCCTCTGTCTGCCTTTCTCAGTTTCCTGGGCGGCTTCTCCTCCCTCCTTCTTACCTCTGCTGCATCTTCTCATCTGCTGCCTCTGCCGTCCTGTCCCGCTGATCTCATCCAGTTCCATGGCTCTAAATGCCACACTTATTCTTGCAGCCTCCAAATCACCAGCCCCGATGTTTCCCCAGACCTCACATTCATTTACCCAGCATTCTGCCTGACCTTTCTCTTTATACTTGCATAACTAATGTGTACCTCAAGCTTCATGTCCAAATCAGAACCTTGACCTTGTTCTTCCCTCCAGTCTTTCTCATTGCGGTAAATGAAACTATCGTCTATGGCATCTGGTCGCTCAGGCCATTCTATTTTTTAATCCCTAGATCCAAATCCATCAACAATTTCTCTTGATTTTTTTTTTGTTTATTTATTTTTAAAAAGAAGAGAAGAGAAGAGAGGGAGAAATAGAGTGAGAGAAACATCAATCGGTTGGTTGCCTCTTCTATGCCCC
Source organism: Mormoops blainvillei (assembly GCA_004026545.1). NCBI lineage: Eukaryota > Metazoa > Chordata > Mammalia > Chiroptera > Mormoopidae > Mormoops > Mormoops blainvillei. Next base: position 41,505 of record PVJD01004495.1, read on the forward strand.
CGACCGGAGACCTGGTTCACAACCCGGGGCATGTGCCTTCACTGGGAATCGAACCAGGGACCCTTCGGTTCACAGGCCAGCATTCAATCCACTGAGCCACACCCGCCAGGGCTCCCTTGATGCTTCTTTCCAGACACACCTGGCATTGATCAATCCACTTCTCTGCAGCTCCACTCTGTTTTTATCTGGCTTACTGCTGCAGCCTCCCCACAGTCTCTCTGCTTCCGTTCCTGCCACACAACACAGTGCAAATCAAATCACATCATCCCTCTGCTGAAAATGTTTTGGTGGCTTCCATTCCACTCCGAGTGAAATGCCCTGGTCTCCCTGGCACCGGCATCCCCTTCTCTGGCCTGACTCAGCGTCCCTCCCGCGGACACGCCCAGCTCCCTCTGACTTAGGGTTTTACATGCTGCTCCCTCTGCTTGGAAAGCTCCTCCCCATGACCGCCTCACGGGTGGCTCATGTCACTCTGGCCACCTCTTCAAAGGCCATTTTGTCACTCTACCACATAAACCTGTTTTGATTCTCTTCACTCTCCCTATTACTGTCTGATACAACTTAATTTATTTGTTTATTGCCTTTCTTCCCTGTGGAAACTGCATGAGAGCAGAGACTCTCTTTTTCATCTGTGTGCCTGGAGCGCTCGATTAACACTTATCGAAGTGAATGAATGAATCCCTGTTTCACAGATGGTGAAACCGGGGCACGGAGAGCTAAATGCTAGAACAAAGTAACACAGCTATAGGTGACGCAGTCAGGGTTTGAACCCAGACAGGCAGTCTCGAGAGACCATCATTTAAACCACTATGACATTCTGCCTTTCTCCACCACCAGGAACAGACCTGGTTATAAAGACCCGAAATGGCAAGCCAAATGAGATCACGGGGTGGCTCTTCTGTGTTGGACCCAAGGGAGACCCTTTCTGGAACACAAGGAGATAAAACATCCTAAAATAAAACACCTTAAACACTAGAAGGTGGAATACAAGTGGATTTCCAGAACCATTTGAAATCCACTCATGTCCTACCGGAACCCATCACTCGTCTTCAAGTCGAGTCTGCAGCTCACTTGGACAAGCCTGCTAAAAGCTTCCCAGGGATCTGAGCAGACGTGAAAGTCACCCTTGTCTTCATTCAAACACAAAACAAAGCAAATGAGAGTCCACCTTCACGGCACCCGCATGGAGTCGCCTGGAGTCGCCTTCGGGAGCAAGTAGTGTGTGCCCAGAGGAGGCCCCTGTGACATCTATAAGGCTCCCTTACAAGGTGAGCCTACTCCCTGCTCCCCCGTCTGCCACCATCCTTCCCTGAGAAAAGTGGTTTCCTTCCCTTTCTCGCAGCACATGCTTTTAGGAAACGGTCTCGGGTTCCTGAGTCTGAGGTAATTTGTTTTTGTTGTATTTGGTGAAATATTGCGGCCTATTCTTCCCAGTGCCTAAGTCACTTCCTGAGTTACGTTTGCCCATGGAGTGGCACTTGCATGAAATAATGTATAGAGGCACAGCGGGGGAATTAACTTTTGTTCGTTTAGGTGTGTAACAGCATCTTCATCTTACCTTGCCCTCCGTTGTTTTCTCCCTAAGAGCAACTGGGCTTTTTTTCTTTCTCTTTTCGGATTCCCATAAAGTACAACACTTTCCATGTATTGCAGACATTCTTCTTGTGTTTTTGGTTCAGTGTGTGACAATACTGGAGGAAGAATGAAAGGGTTATACAGATCCTTGGAATTGAGTATTTTCAGGCTCATCACTTGGAGAAATTACTAATCACCGTAGCAAAGGTTATTCAGTTGGAATCGTGCGATTTAAAAACACATTCGTCCCTTTCAGGCGTAATTTCTGTGAAATGATAATAATTCAGCAGTTTGTAGAAAGAGCAGTAAAGCCATATATCAAGATCACATTCCAGCCCTCTACCATTTCTATTTCTGACACATAACAAAGGGCAACATATTAATAAAAGAGAAATTCAGAATTTATTTTCAACTGAGAACAACTGAAAAAAGATTATTTTCTGACCTTTGTCTTTCTTTGCTGAAGGAGAACTAAGACCATAGTATCAACCATGGTTAGCTTAAATTAACCAAGATTAAATTCCTTTACATAATGTCTTCTCATATGTGGCTTTGGAATGACTGTTAACAAGCAAAAAGGCATATGCACTTTAATACCAGAACATAAAAGCTGTTTTTCTTAAATATGGAGAAGGTTTAATCCTAAGTACATCAAAAGTTTTGGGATCAGCCCTGGCTGGTGTGGCTCAGTGGATTGAGTGTCAGCCTGTGAAGCAAAAGGTCACCATTTCAATCCCCAGTCAGGGCACGTGCCCGGGTTGCAGGCCAGGTCCCCAGTTAGGGCGGTGTGTGAGAGGCAACCACACATTGATATTTCTCTCCCTCTCTTTCGCCCTTCCTCCCCGTCTCTCTAAAAATAAATAAATAAAATCTTTTAAAAAATTTTTGGGATTAATTCAGTTAATATTTAAAATGAATGTGTGTGTTTCCCCCTAAGTTTTTAGGTTTGGAGCATCTAGTAGATATTCCAAAGTCAAGGGCGGAGGCTGTTCATGGGGAGGTCAGAGGCTGTGTTTCAGTGGAGCAGAGAGACCCATGGAACAGCGTACAATGTACAGGTGTATTCATGTTAAAAGACATAGGATCGCATAGTCGGGAGGGTCTTAAAAGTCATCTAATCCTACCACCTTGTTCGCTGAGAAAAGTCTCTACGGACAACTCGTTATCTTATAAAAGATGGAGGAGGAAGGCGCTCCTCCCCACCCTGATCCAGTCTGTCTGGGTAAACTTCTTGATTATGTCATATCATCTATTATTTGCCAACAGAAAGGTGAGATCACAAATAAAGCAGAATTCCTGGGTGGGATTCTCTGTGCATTGCTTTAATTTAATACATAGAATTGAAAATTTTGAGTGTTGGTTAAACTCAGATGCTCCTTGAGTAAGAAAGTGTTGGGGGTGGGGATATGGTGCTCCCTAAGAGATCTCAATGTCCCCCTCTAAGTTTCCTGGGGGCCTTGGACAGTTAAGCTTGGACTTCAGTTCAAAGCTCTTTTTCTGTGGGGGAGAATCTCACATCACCACTTTCCTAGTTCAACTAGACATGACTCAAGGTGCTGCCAAGTCTGCCGGGGCAGTCCATAGAGGCCATCCCAGGATGATGGCAAGTTCAAGTTCTGCTGGTGGAATCAATGACAGTAGTTAGGCTCTTTGTGGCCAGATGATAACCAGCCATGGTGGTTATAACTCCCCTGACAGTCAGGGACCCTGCTCTTGAGACCGTCCTGCATTAAAAACACTGTGGAGCACCTAAATTCACAGATGACAGCAGTGCCTTTAAGTTTCCTCTTGTCTCATGTAAGGTCCAGCACTACTCAAATATATTTGTGAATCGAGAGGAGTTGTTCTACTGGATTTGGAAGCCAATTGTTTACCAGTATTTGGTTTTCGGGTTAAAAAAAAAATGTTTTCCCTTGATTTCCAAATAATGGCTGATTTTGGTGATATGTTTGGTCCCTCAAATTTCATTGTAACACTCAGACAATGACCACAAGATCTGCATCTTTCAGGGAGGATCCTGAGAGCGGAGTCCACACCCCTAAGGGTGCAGTACAAAGCCACTTTATTTCCACCACAGTCACGTTTTGATCCATAGCGTTCTACTTTTTGAAGGAAAGGGCCGGTTGGCATTGAGTCTGCTGGAATCCCAAGTGGCCACATGCCCCCAGTTATGAGGCACACGTTAAAGGACACATGTACCTCTTCTTGCTGGTTCCTTTTGCTAAAATGATGCACTTTCCCGATCGGTGAAATCTAGAAGCCTCTCTCCCCTCTGATTTGCATGAGGCAATTAGGCAAAAGGCCTTCAAAGATTACGAGGGCTCTTGTACCACACGCCTGATGTCTCTCGGCAGTCACAGAACCCCATGTGCAGTGAGCCCTCACCAGCACGGTCAACATGGAAATTACCCTGTAACTAAACCCTATTGGACACTGAGCCTGAGCCTCCCTGAAGGAAGACATCTGAATGTTTGGGAATATTACCTGGGAAATTTAGGTTTAAAACATATTCACTCGGAATATTTGGGTGATTCGTTTAAGAAGTACTCTTTCAGAAGTTAAAATGTTAAAAGAATGATCTGGATTTTTCCTTCCTGTTGCTGTGTAGGGATGCATCCCCAAATATGCACATTCTATCGTAATTGCTTAGTCATTGAATTTCTGTTCTTTCTGGGGGAAGAAACCAGACTGACTCATAGAAGAGACAGGTGAGGTCCCTCGCCTGGCTGTCCACCAGAACCTCAGTTTTGCATCACCACCTGGCTGCCGGACATTTGAACTGGAATGCCTCAGGGTTACCCTAGCGCCCGGCTAGCGCAATGCTCCAGCCTCCATTCTTTGCTCCTTGGTGGCTCCCCTCACTGCCTGCGGCACCAACGTCACTGTCACCTTCCTTTGCTTTGTCCCGAATAGCCACGAGTCTCCAAGGCTTGCTGGGTGTTCCCTTGCACTATCTCTCACACTCCACCCTTCCTTTCAATTCCCATTGCCCCCAGACCCCTGCTGCTTCAAGCCTGGCTGATTATAATGGCCTCCTAACTAATCGCTTACTTGTTTCTCCCCCTCCAATTCACTGCTGCCACAGTAATCTCCCTAAAACACCCTTTAATCATGCCAAACTCTTAATTAAAAATCTTCATTATCTCTTCATTACCACCAGGATAAAGTCCAAATGCCTTAGTTTCTTTCTACTCTCTGGCCTCGGTCCACATTTCCGGTTTATTGCCAGCCTCTGCCCCACAGTTTTCATCTCCCCACCCAAACCAGCCTAATCACACCATCCATCCACCAGACATGGCTTTTCTAGCATCTCCCTGAGATCTGTGTTCATTCTTTGAGACACATCGAGTTCTTCGGTCCCTTGTGGGGCTTCTTTCCAGGCAGCATTGCCCTCCTCGGGTTCCTAGAACATCCCGTACCTCACATCACAGCCTACCGTGAGTCATTATTCAGTTTTTGAAGTACTTGTGCTTTCTGTCTACTTCAGCTCTACGTGTCTTAAGATCAAAAATTCCTCCAGATATATCTTCATTTCTTCCTCTCTCTCATTATAATCACCACCACTCCCTGCCTGCCATCCCTAATAAATACCAATTATGATATGGTTTGGCTATAAGATTCTTGGAGTTTGGTGACCAATGGAGAGAACTGCTGTAGTGTGCCCATCGCGACCCCTTTTTATTTGGGAAAACCCATATAGGCGATTGACATGCCAGGTTATAAAGGAGATTTATTTGGTGTGAATGGGTGCTCAGTTAAAGCCAACTGTCCCCAAAAGATAAAAGAAGGAGAAATGCTTCAGAAAGTCATTTGTAGGGAAAGACTGAATTACTGCCCACCTCTAAGGACTAAGGAATACCATGGCAGGTCCCCCGTGTGCGGCTGTAGAATGGTAGAGGGACTGAAGGGAAGGCAGGTATAACTGTGTTATCCCTTAATTCATAACTGCCACCTAAGCGTTGGAAATGTGTGGTTCTGCCCTTCTTCGCATTTAGGCTAGACGCACACAGCAGGAAGGCTCCATACATACACCAGGCATGTGGAAGCGTCACGCAATTCTCCAGACTCTCTTTTGCATTTTAGTTCCAACTAAGTGAAGCTACCTTGTCCTGAAGACGTAGTGTCATCCCCGCCAGGAGTGCATTTCATCTCAAGGGACTTTCACTCTTATACTTCGCCTCAACTCCCTATATCCTTGCAGGAGTTAAGTGCTTTTCTTTGTCGCTGTGGAGTGCCAAGACCGGGCACTCCATGATCTTCCATGCCATCATCGCAGGAGCGAAAGTCTTCCTCGTCATCACGTGGGGAGAGAAGCCTTCTTCCTGTCTCCCCCACTTTCCTCCCACTTTTGGTGAAGAACCATGAAAACAAAATCTTCATAAGGTAAACGACACCAGATGGTTGAGGATGTTGGGTTTTCTTTCTTTTGTTCCCCCTCCTTTCTTCTTAAAAAAAATAATTAATGGTGGGGGGGGCAGGAATATAGGACACATGCGTTTACATTATTTCTGGAAGCCAGTGGCACAAACAGTCATCACAATAGTTGGCATGACTCTGGGCATCATGCCATGGTTTCCCATGTTATCCGTATCCCTACTGGGTAGCTGTCGTTGGAGGAGCCCCCCCACCAAAGATTAGCTGATGCTCTTTGACCTCCTTGTCCCCTGTTTCCCAAAGTGTCTTCTGCAATTGTTTTTTCTTTGTTTCTCCCAATAAAACATTAAATATAGTATTTCAGTCAATGAGACTGGAGGTTGCAAGTTGTGTACAAAAGACCCAGAAGACATTGTTCTCAGAGCTCAGACTCATTTAGAGTGGGTGAACTGACACCCATATGGCTTGAAGTTGTCCCCAAGGTAAGGTGACATACACGTATTTACAAATTACACATTCAGAATCCAGTAGAGTACATGGCTTAAGGAAATCATCTGAACCAAAGGGTGTCCTAAAAGAGGTAAATCTGAGAGAGATTCTGATGCGGAAGAGCATTGGGTATCAAAAGATGTAAAGCAGAGTCAGAACAATTCCTATGGGGATGGTGGAGGGTTAAGGCAGAGACTTCGGAATGAGAACTCGTTTTCCCATCAGGCTGGAAACACAGATGTAGCCTAATCCGCCTTTGCCGCCAGGGCAAACTGCACAGTGCCAGGCACATAGTGGGTGGGCAGAAATTGTCTGGCGAATTGATGCATGAAAAGTTAATTCTTACAGAATGCAATATATCTAATAAAAAGTGAACTATTGTGTTTCCAACTTCTAAAGAGGAAACCACTTCACTTGGAAGGTTACGTATAGCACAGAGAAGAATTATTAGTAGAACCATCTTCATTTAGAGAAGAGAAAATATGGAGGCCTCTACCTCCTTGTGACCTTCGGGTCTCCATGGTAACTGTGTGTTAATGGTGAACTGTGCATCTGCAGAAAGAGCACAACTCCCTCCCTGACCTCCAGGCAAACGAGCGCCACCTAGTGAGAAAAAAAACCCACTTCAAAACTTTTCAAACAAAACAACCCTAACTGTAGTCATCTAACTTCTCCTTGAAAAATACTTAAGTTCATACAGACATATATATATATATATATAATTTTAAACATTTTAACAAAGAACGCTAACTTTGGAATCAAAAGACTAGAATAGGTCAAGTGAACTGAGTCAGGATATTCAAAGAATCCATCACAATCTGATTTTTTAAATCACAGTTTGATTTTTTTTCACCTATGTAAATTTTCAAAAGCGCGGATGTGTTATGTTTCAAATATAAAGAACATCTTCAAAACTCTGGAAGAAAACAAAAGAGGTATGCTCGAAGGGCTGGGAATAGTGTGCAGGGAGACAGAAACAAGGTCTTTCATTCTGCACTGTGTTACATTGTTTATTTTCGAACTACGTGAATGTATTGCTAATCAAAAAATTACATTAAAAAAGAACAACAAGGACATGTTTAAGTTCCAAACAGCCATTTAGTTTCAGCAAAAACAATATTACCGGTCACATTAAGTTTATTTGCTAATTTGCAAAGAAAAATAATGCCGCCTCTCCATGAGGTTAAAGATTGTTCTTTAAGTAAAAGTGTTTCCTTGTTTGCTAAATGTAAACTGGTACACATAGGAACTTCACCTGAAACACGCAAACGCGCACCACTCCTCCACTGAGTTTCTTACATCTTATGTAGACAACATCTCAGCTGTTGATTTTTTTTTTAAAAGCAAGTCAAAATGGTATTCAACTTCCTTGAACAAACTCTACCAAATACTTTACCTAATTTGACCCTTGTACATAGTGAAAAAGCAAATGGATATTAAAAGTTACAAGGCAAAATTCATAGGATGTCCCTCGGGCTGTGGCAGCTGCTAAAAGGAGACTTCCGTTTCTCTTCTGCAACTTGGAGAGGAAAGACACGTGGAATCCTGCCCAAATGCCGCTTACTGTCCTGACAAAGACGCTGACCCAGAATGGTCACGCTGGCCTTACCGACACTTCTGCGACACCAGGCCACCCATCAGTGTGCTCAGGATGGACAGGCCCCTGTGATGCCTTCCATCACACCTAAAAAGTATGATGATTGGTTTTGAGGTTATTTTATAAAACAGCCAAAGTGTTTGGTTAAAAAATGTGAAAAATATCATCTAGTCTTGACTATTTTTTTGGTCCTTATTTGTGGCTGAATTTTTCCTGTCCACAGACCGCTCTGAAACAGAGCAAATGAGACAGCTTTTGCTAAGCAAGTGAATATAATTTTTTTAAGTTCATTTTGGAATTTTGAAACAAATCCCCAGGAATAAAAACCACACCACCACCATATTTTACTGTGTTTTGCATTTCGGATGAATCTTGGAGAAAAATGTGTTTGTGCCAATAATGCACAATAATAAAAGATAAAAGCACAGGTTGGGAACTTTACATATTTTAGATATACAAGGTGGGGCAAAAGTGGGTTTACAGTTGTGAGTATGAAAAATAATACAGTAATTAATAAATAATGACAGAATGATAAACTCTGTGTTTTGCATACTCACAACTGTAACCCTACTCTCGCTCCACTCTGTATGGGCCTTAGATTGTGGCAAAAACAAATCTCATTTTAACAGCATATGTCAACGTATGTAATGCCAAATGCTATCTTTTATTAGATATATATTCCATTGAAAATATTAGATAAATAGCCAGCAATTATTATATGATATGTGGTCATAATTTTCCTTATTTATAGTCCCTGACAGTATTACATTGGATGGAGACTGACAGATAAAAGGAAAAAGTTTAAAGAAGGTATTTGAAAATTTAAAATACATTCATTCCTCTTTTACTGTATAAGCTCGTGTTTTTAACAAATGACTATAAAACAGAGTAGAATCAAGGATGAGGCCATTACCCTATAAAAGTGAGCTAAGTTGAGAGATTTTAATTTATCTGATGGGTTGGACGTTATTTAAAAAGGGAAAACATACACTATTGCAATTGTAGAATGATAGCCAACTTATAAGTCTAGTCACATGGCTATGAAGCCAAAAAAAAGTGAAATTGAACCATCCTCCAGTAAATTAAACTCATGCCAATATCCCATCTAAACTGTTGGTCCAACCATTCTCTTCCTTTCATCTGAGTTGAGCCAACCTTGACCTGTCTATTCTAAAATTGTTCTTAGAGTGACAGCTGTGATCCAACATTTAGTAATGGATCATTAAATAGGAAAGAACCCCACACGTCAGTCAGAATTTGATGTTGGATTCTCAATTAGAAAATATCCATCTTGCCAGAGCTACAAGCTGTATGAGAAAATCTTTAGTACATTTGCCAAAGATTTTCTCATACTGTTTATACATATTCATATAGAGATGAATATGTGAAGTTATTTTGGTAAATTTTTTTTTTTGGTATATATATGTTATTTGGTGTGTGTGTGTGTGTGTGTGTGTGTGTGTGTATTTATTATTTTCTCTAAAATTGTAAGCCATTTTGGCTGCTTAATTCTTTAAAGCTGGGGAGACCTAACATCCTCTGTGAAATATTACAACTATTTTATTTTCTAAATTTACTGCGTGTTACAAGACATATTTTACCATGTACTAGACGGGGTTACATGTCCAGCTGAGTGAACTATTTGTGGCTCATTCTCCAATTAATGGCTGGGATGCTGATTGTTTTAATTTAACCACTTTAACACTAAATTGGAGCTCGTAGCCTTTCTATTCAGAATTCTACCTTAGAACAAACAGCAGCTCTACTAGTAAAATTATTTGAATTAGATTAACCTAGGGCTGATATATGATTCTTTGAACATCTATTTTATAGCATGTAACTACAAACTACATGGTCTCAGGTACGTTAACACCACATATCACTACATAACTTCCCACATATTCTGTGAACATTTCATTAACTTCCTTAGGAATCTCATTTTTGCTTTGTAAACTTGTGTAGATACTTAGCTATTTTACCAAATTAAAAAATATTTTTATTTTACAAATTATAAAATATGTATATTTTATTTTACAAATGAAAAGATTTTCCTTTCCCCCTTCATTCACTCATCCATTCAATAAACTAATACGTACCAAGTGTCTAATAAGTGCCAGACACTGGTTATTCTAACAGCAGACAAAAGGGACAAGGTTCTTGCCTTCATGGCGAAGACAGACTTGAATCAAATAAACACGGAACTGAAAATACAGTTACAAAGTGATGTGAATGAGATGAAAGAGAAGAATGGGGTGGCCTGAAGGAGAATGATAAAATAGCCTTCTTTAGATTGGGCCTGCAGGAGGTACCTCTGAGGAAGTGACATTGAAGCCACCTAACAGATGAACCTGAGGCAGCCAACTGAGTAAACAATGAAAAATTTTTTAATATAAGTTTGCAACAGTTGGAGCATACTTCCACTAACAAAGTATTTACTGTTTCTCTTAAGTGAAAAAAAAATTAAAATTGGGATATAATTGACATAGAACATTGTATTAGTTTCATGGGTACGACATAAAGATTCGATATTTGTGTAATTGCAAAATGATCACCACAAGTCCAGTTAACAACCATCATTGGACATATTTACAATTATTTCCCTCGTGATGAGAACGCTTAAGATCTAATCCCTTAGCAACTTGTAAACATGCAATACAGTATTATTAACTATAGTCCCCATGCTGTACATTACATCCCCAGGACTGACTTCTTTTAGAGCTGGAACCTTGTACCTTTTGACCACCTTCGCTAGTTTTCCTAATTCCCCACCTATTGCCTCTGGCAACCACAAATCTGTTTTCTGCATCTATGAGTTCTGTTGTTCCTCTGAAATTTGCATGTAACTAGGCTGCCTGAGCTTTATCGGGCTCTCCCAGGTGGGCACCTGAGCCCAAAGCTAGTGGGGGAGCCCCGCCACTTTGGAGAAGGCGAGGGGGCTGCCGTGAGGTAATGGAGGTGGGTGTGGGTGAGTTGAGGCTGGACAGCCAGTTGCCCGAGATTTATGCGTGGCTTGTAGGTATCACTCTTTCATGCCTTTGATGTGGCCTAAAGCAAAGTCTTGCAGCACACCACTCGAAGGCTAATTTCAATTTAATATGATAACTGTTCAATATAGAAATCTGAGAAATATTCTCAGGCAGTATATGAACTGTAAACTCCAGAAAGAGGTGCTTATTTTCTTGAAAGACAAGCTTAGATAAAGCTTTAGGGGATAAAGCATGTATATGCTCAGTCTCTGCCTTCCTCTTGCCTATTTCATCCTGAATTGGCCGAGTCCGGCCCAGCGTGCACGGGGGGCCTGAAAGGTGCCTGCTGTCTGGGGAAGAAGACCGCGCAGGCAGGCAGAGGTGTCCTGCGGGGCACTGGGACCACACTCTTGCCTGTTAAAAGCCTCACATAAACCTCTCTGAGTAGCACATACAATTTAGGCTTTGCAGAACTTCGAGTCAAATAAAGACGCGATTTTATTTTACAATTTTCTACTTGGTGTTAGGAATTATATCATTGTACAACCTCCCTTGCCATCGTCCACTGCCTCCGCCCCCAAAAAATGTATAAAAGGGTCAAAAAGTTTGTCTACCTTATGGCCCTGGCCGGGTGGTTCAGCTGGTTGGAGTGTTGTTGGGTTCGATTCTGGTCAGGGCACATACCAGAGGCAACTGGAATCTCTCTCTCTCTCTTTCTCTGTCTCTCTTTCTCTTCCCCCTTCCTTTCTCTCCAAAATCAGTAAAAATATCCTCAGGTGTTTACCCTAAGTTCCAAATTCATCAACCCTTAGCTGGTAGCTTTCTGTTAATATACAATTAAGCAATATCACAAAGGCTTTTGCCTTTTATTATGATCTATAATCTAGATTATTATAATAATAATAATTCTATAATCTAGATTAAATAATCTAGAAAATAATGAAAAAAACCAATTATCTCTATTCCTCAAAGAACTAAAATAGAATAAAGTTAACTCTAGCTGCTACAGTCTCTTGGCTTATCGATGTGTATATGTGCCTCCTCTGTTAATTCATCTGAATATTGATAAAGCCCCTACTATGTGCCACAGAGTATTTTCTAGCATTTCCAAACAAGAGGTCAAGGGGAGCCTCATTAAATTTACCAAACAATTCATCACTGAAGGCCCATCATGTTAAAAACCAAGGGCAAAAACAAATTCTTGGGGTACTGATTAAATCATATTTAGACATAAAGATGAAATAACACTAGAAATTCAAAAAGATTTCTGAAAAACATAGTTCGAGTAGTTACAAAATAAGGGTTGAGAATCTTATTTGCTTTTAGTTTATAAATTTGTTTGTAGAGAAAGGGGACGGGAAGGAGAGAGAGAGAGAAAGATCAGTGTGAGAGAGAAACATTGATCAATTGCCTCTCTCATGCCCCTACTTGGGGACCTGGCCCACAACCCAGGCATGTGCCCCGACTGGGAATCAAACTAGTGACCTTTCAGTTCCTACACCAGTGCTCAATCCACTGAGCCACACCCACCAACGCTCGAATCTTACTTTCATTTAAGATCACCCATGGTGCCTTTTGCCAAATACAGTTTATGGTCTGTGACCTCAGAACTGCCTTCGGCAAAAGAAAAAAACCAGAAAACACAGGAAGTAACCCACAAAAGGAAACCTGTTATTTCCTATTCCTTTTGGGAGGCCTATCAGTTTCCTAGGGCTGCTATAACAGAGCCCCACACACTGGGTGGCTTCAACAACAGAAATTTATTGCCTCATAGTCCTGGAGGCTGGAAGCCTGAGATCAGAGTGCTGGCATCTTTGGTTCCATCTGAGGCTGTCAAGGAAGAGTCTATCACCTGCCTCTCCCTAGCTTCTGGTAGTTGGCTTGGCTTATAGATGCATCGTTCCAATCTTCTGTCTTCACATGGCATTCTCCTCATGTCTTCACACCGTCTTCGCGCTGAGCTGTCTGTGTCTGTCCAAATTTCCCCCTTCCGCAGGGACACAGTTGTATTGAAATAAGGGCCACCCTAATAACCTCACCATAACTTTATCATCTGCAAAGATCCTATTTCCAAATAAGGTCACCTTCACAGGTCCCGGGGTTTAGGGTTTCAGCCCCTTTTGGGGGAATACAATTCGACTCCGGACAGGGTGGGCTGAGCAGCAGTCCAAATACCTCTGGGGTCAAGAGAAAGGAAACCATGCTAAGCTAGTACGGTATTCGTAACCTCAGGCTTGCTGAGTGAGGAGTTGGTGTTTGAGCCCAAAAGCTCCTTAACTGAGACAGTCACAGGAGGACAAGTGCCACCGTGAACAACATAACACAGTGTGCTCTTCCAGCAGACAGTCGTGGGGGCACTGATGGTAGCCGATCATCCTGACCCACTGACCAGAAATAAGTGATCAAAGGCGTCAAACAAAAAGATCGATTTTAAAGGCTACGGGTAAAGTCTGGTTTTGACAAATCACGTTTTTCTATAAAAATGGATCGTCCAGTTATGCAGTGAAAAGGGTCGCAGGGCTAAGGAAGAGGCAGAGCTCCGCCTTCCAGTCATTGTTTCTCTAGATCGCTGGTGGCTTTGGGCAGCTAATGAACATTCCTTCATCTCGTCATGGTCTCAGTGGGACTGCAGGGTCATGGAAATACCAAGTCCCCGATCATCTGAAGTGAAAAACTTAGAGCAACTCTTACCAGGCAGCACAACAAGGGCTCCTCCCTTCTCTTAATAACTTCCTCTGCAATCACTCACAAACACGGCAAAGTCACGGTGTGAACGGTGTGAATGGTGCTTCACAGGAAATGGGAGCTGAGGCCTTTGAGGGATTTTTTGGTCTATGGGGAAGGTTCCCCAAACAAAGGCTCGTGTGAACTAAAAGGAGCATAAACACATTGAGGAAACTCCATGTCAATACCAAGGAAGAGCCATTCCAAATAGAGTGGTCAGGTCTGGGGACACCGGCCACCTTCACTAGGACCATTCTGAAATGCTGCAAGGTGGGGTGGAGAGGCTGACACCTGTCTTTTCATAACAAGACTCCTACAAAGTAGTTCATAGAACATGCGTTGTGATTGTGTGTGTGAGACTGTGAACGCACTAATGGGAGTCATTAACTGAACTACTGTTTTAAAAAGTCAGGCTCATACATAGTGAAAAGCATTTTGAGAGCCTCAGAAAAGCCTCCCAAAACTGGTTTCCTTTTGAATCCTTGAATGCATCCTCACCATACGCAGAACTGAACTGGACCCAGGTACATCTACGGAGAGAGACTTGGCAAGACCCTTTCATCCCCCAGGTCTTGGTCAGGCTAGTGCTAAGAGTTTTGTAAATGTGTCTACAAAACCGTGCCCTTTCACCTGCATACCGCACACGTCAGTCATCTGCCGGGGAGGGCAAATCAAGCTTCGAGGTGGTAATTCCCCCAGAGGGGAGGGAGTGAAGGTGGGTTTAGTTTGGTACATGTATCCGCATTTCCAGAGGGGCTATGTTAGGGATCTGCTCTCCTTCCGGCGATGTCTGTTGGGAGAGACCTTCCTAGGGAGCCCCTCACCTCAGAAGAGGAGGCTGCTTTTTCCTGCCCAGTGCCGCTTCTTGGCCATCATGAAGCGTCTAGGATTCCATGAAAGGAAATGATCTTTTTTATTTTTCTCTTCTTTATGTATTTTTAGAGAGAGGGGGAAAAAACATTGATGTGCAAGAGAAACATCAATTGGTTACCTCTTGCATGGCCCTACCCGGGACCAGCCCTGCAACCCAGGCCTATGCCCTGACTGGGAATTGAACCAGTGACCTTCCAGTTTGCAGGACGATGTCCAACTCTCTGAACCACGCTAGTCAGGGTGAAATGATCCTTCCGTTGCTGGATGTTAAGACTGGCTGCTTGGTTACAAGAATGGAGCAGAGCTTTTTCTCTGAGAACGAGTTGTTGAGTCCTGTTGAGGGGAAAGGTTGCAACCAAAATACCACTCAAATTAATAAGGCTGAGATCATCAAAAGATTTGTCCCCTGTTATAAGAGTTCACACCGATGCTGTCGTCCAGGCTTTTCTGACACTTGACATACTGCAGAAATCAGGGTGTCGAGTGTCTGTGGCATTTTTTAAAAGGTGCAGACCGTTATGTTCATAGAAAGACACTTGGTGTGGGGAGTGGGAAGTCTGCTGAGAGGACTCACTGCAGCTTCTTCTCACGGAAAATATCGATCAAATGTGGAAAAGTATTGTGCCAGGTGTGATTTTGGATTTGCAGCGGGGCTTTACTCTTTAATAGGCAAAACACACAGCCACAGCCATACACATAGTAGTCCGGTAAGAATCTCCAAACATATAAACCCCTCACCCCTTATTCAGTACAATTTGGTGATGCGCTTTCTTTCTCAGCTGTCAGAAACTGCTTTCGGTTACATGCGTGTGCAAGTTCCCACCTATTCTTTCTCACTCGTTCAGCTCACTGCAGCCATGACAGCCCTGATTATAAATGCACCCAGATGGCGTGTCGCCCACAGAGATAGCAGCATACTAAATGTTGCTGGAGGGAGGAAGAGCTCCTGGTCATTCATGGCAAGGATAATAATAGTGGGTGTAAGGAGAATTTGGGGGGGAAAGAGGAAAGAGTCCTTCATCATCAGCTGATATGTCCCATTAAAGAAAAAGGGAGTCCTTAGGACTGGACAGTTAAATCAGTTGTCATCTTGGCTGCATCTCACCCCTTGGGGATCCCATTTATCTTTTCGCCTGATATTGTCTGTGCCTTGGAAGACCCCCATCCACAATAGAGACTTCAGATAGGTGGGGAGGGGGAATGAAGAGCTTAGACACCTGGAGACAGGCAACTCGGAGTTAGGCTTAGACGTTACAGGATCTCCATTTTTAAACATCAAAATGTTCATTTTGTGCGGTTTGAAATGTGACTTTCAACGATGACCCTAATCTCAGGGGAGTAGATAGTCCGCCTCACATCTGTGAATTTCACTAGACAGCCTGTTTTTGCTTCCCTGTGAGGAACTAAAGTAGATATGCTAAAAGGTTGTACCTCTTTCAAAGCTGATTCTGCCTGGAAGAAAGTGTTAAACTGCAGTTGACGATGGAAACGGCTGATAAGTCGTCTAGTCGGTGCCACCACCTCCGTGGGTGGCTGCTCTTTGGACTTATCTGAATTCAGGAGGGAGGGGCTGTTTGTAACGAAGTCTTCTATGCAAAATTTACATGGTCCGAAAGGTTTGTAGTATAACGAACGGTCTAATCATCACCAGAATCTTTACAACAGCTTGGATGACTTTTTAATTGCAGCTTAATATAGTTAATTATGGCAACTCTTTCCCATTTCGAGGATGATGAATTAATATTACAGATCATTAACGTTACTAAATTGACATAATGATATAGCAGATTTAACGTCCCAGTTGTGTTAAGACCTGCTTTATAATTTGGCTCTTTTGTTATTCGCCTTAAATAGGAAAAGACATGATGCTTGCCTCTGAACAGCGGCTTCATGTAACAACTTGTGTCATTTTCCTAAGTAAATTATTGATACAGAAAATCCCAAGTGGAAGACTTCTTCGTCTCCAGAATGTATGGGAAGGCAACATTTTCTTTCTAATATCCACTTTATCAATATAAAAGTTAGAAAGCTCTGGCTCTTGAGCCAGGTTTTATAATTAGACAAGACTGTATTTTACATTTGCAAAATACTCATGCTTAGCGGGGGGGAAAAATGAGAAACGCGATATGTTCCATTCTATTGCAATGGTTATACCATTTTAATCTCTTAAGTTCAATATATATCCTCTAGCAGGCTATACTTCTAGGATTTCATTTTTCGATCCTTAAGGCTGCATATATCTGTCAAACCGACATAATGAATTTAAAGTGCTAATGCCTAGAAGACCAGAAAAACATTGAAATATATCCTTGGTTGATTAAATTACCACCTCCAGCTACTTTACATCCTTATGTCCAAATAGATTTTCTTTTTACTTACCAAGTGCCGGATCTGGAAGATGTGGAAGATGTAATTTTATGGTAAAAACATGCACATGTCTTTAGACAAGAGCATTTTATTTAAGCGTCTTTTTAAAGTCTGCACAGCCTTTCTGTGATAGGACTTGCAATTTGATTACCAGTCCTTTCAATTATTCTCAACCTGCAGGTTAACAAGTAACTTTCAAGTGTATCCTTGGAATGGAATTTATGTTAAACATCTGGAGGACTAATATTCAAATCTTCACGATAACAGTATCGAAAATAATGTGAACCTGTTTTGCAAAAATAAAAAGGCAAGGATAAATCCTAACCTTCATGTTCAAAGTCGTTTCTTTCTGGAACCGTCTCGATCGACAGACAACTAAAGGCAGCAAAAATGACTCAAAGACATGCCTTACTCCTCAATGGGGTCTCTTGGTCATCTAACTGGTCTGTCACAAAAGGGCAGACTGGGTAGAAAAGCTTATTCTTACTTGTAAAAGATGCAGTCAGAATAATCCTAGAAATCAAAATTTTATGGACCTCAGTAGGGAGGAAATAACAGTTTTCCATTCAACTTCTACGCCTGGAATTTAAGGCAGAATCAAAGCTGAAAAACAGTCATTTCTTTCTGTATGCCCGCATTCAAAGACCCATCGTACACCGCCTAGAACAACGCCACACGATCTCCTGCACACACCTGTCACGTAATCCAGTCCATACACACATGCACTCTCACTTACACAATCACAGGAATCAAATATGCACATTATTTCAGTCATCGCCCTGACACAAAGGAAAGGCAACAGCAAATGTGGCTGCAGTATATGGGGCTCATCTTCTATTGGAAGACGGCCCATTATAAGCACCCACTACAGAACACCCTGCCCTAGCCATCAGGTATTGGAAGAACCAATTCTGACTGCATGTTCACTGACCACCCCCGTCCGAACCTGACCAAGGGCGTAAGAGAATGGTTCTGTCATTTCAAGGTTAAGTTTCCAGAGCCTTGCAGAAACAACATGCAGTGCAAAGACAGTGAGTATCAGTGGTTAGACACTGGGGTTCTGTGATGTCTGGGGGTGAAACTAAAGACTGCAATGGATGCGAAATAAAATGACAAGTATCAGAAGAAACAGGAGCAGGGACTGTAGGCAAGAGAGCAGATTTGTAGTGCTTTGAAATGAAACGTTATAATCCCTCTGACAATCCTGTTGACTATGAGCTACAGCACTAGGAGTACAACACAGGAAAAAGGATACATTGTGGGATAAACAGCTTCTTATAAGGTAAAACTGAATGGCCAAAATAGATGAATAAGGGGACACAATGGAGACAAGAAAAGAAATGAGTCAGTGGCAATATAAGGCAAAGGTAAAAGTGAACAGAGGACAGAAAGGTAGAAAAGAAAAAAAATGTAAATGAGTGAGACAAAAAAGCCAAAAGACGAGAAAGAGAAAGAGAACAAGAGGGGGAAAGAAGTAATATTTTCCTTGATAAAAATGCACAAAAGGGAAGATGAACTTTGTTCTTTTTCTCTTTCTACTCTCCTCTCTTTTTCTGCTTTTCGCCTCGCAGCACGCCGGCCTAAGCTGAGAGCTGTAATGTCATTAAATTGCAAATGCTTTTTCATTTCCGACACACACTGTTTACTTATCTGGCAAAAACATATGTTGGAAGGAATCCGTTAAATTCTGCCCATTGCCTTGGGTAAAAGTGCAATGGAAACGGACCCACCGAGCGTCCTCTTTCTTCTTCTTCAGCACTCCCCTTATCTACAAGACGGCTCCGCAGAAAACTGGCTAGTTCAATGAAAAATGAAGATACAGCGGGAGATTAGGGAAGAACACTGAGCACAAAATTCCTGGAGAGAGGGTCACTCCATTGCAAATGATTTCACTCCTCTAGATCTGCATAAATTACTATTTTTAAGGCATCTCCAAAGTCTGTATATTTTTCTCACTCTGTCAAACATTTAATTTCACGCCCCGTGTTCTGAATATGCTAAAATGCATATCTCTGATGCACCTTTAAGCCAGAAAAACGAATGCAAAATTGAAGATAAAATGATGTGATTTGCACTACAAGCCTATTACTTGAGGTATTTACATATAGTTTACCTCTGCAGTTCTGAGGATGATTTATTAAAAAAAATCTGGATTAAGCTCATATAAATATGTATAAATCTTTGTTTAGAAAATAGATTTTGCAGCTGTTGTGTCAAAAAAGTTCTTTAAGATTCTGTGAAGAATTTTCCTTTTAGCGTGCTTGAAGAGGGAAAAAGGGGGACAGAATTTGACATTCTGCTTGGCGGGAGGTGGGGGCGCGGGAAGCATATTCCGCCATCCAGCACTTATAAAGGGTTCTTTATTGCTCTTCTTTGCCCAGAGGAGTTCAGCCCCTCCTCGCTCTTTTATTACACTTACTCAATTCTCTCGTTTTTTCTTTTTGCTTAGGCCCAAATAATAGTACCCAGGATTACCAAATTCAAATTAAATATCTGTGTTTAATGACTGAAACAATTGTGAGCCTTTTTGGACATAGCCGCCACTGCTGGTACCTTCCTCTCTAGACTTTTCCAAACACACCCTCCAAGAGTCCTTACTGACACCAAGCCCTGGGTCTGCTGGGGGTGACTTCCAGTTACGGATGTGAAAATGATTATTAACACACTGTAAGCAAGATATCTTAGCCACTGGAGAAGCAATTCTAAGAAATACTGGCGTTTCATTTAAAGGGTCTCCAAATGTGTGTTTTAGCCTGTCCCCCTCTCATCTAGAGTTTGGCCTCCGTGTCTGAAAGGTGCTTCATTTCGTCTGACCTCTTGCATTCCCCTCTGATCCCCGTCCCTCTGTAATCATTGTGGGGGAATTACTCTTTGCTAGTTTGTTAGGCTTTGGGTTTAGGAGAATTGAGATAACAAAGTTGACTAATTCAGAGCAGAACCCACGTTGGACTTCGCAAATACAGCGCCCACTCCATGATAAGGGTGGGGCCCAGCCTCTGGGCTGCACCTGTCAAGATGCTCTGGGAGCAGCTGCCTCTGGAAGCAGGTAGGTAGTGGGAACAGCTATTTCTTCAAAGCCAGAATTAATCCTTCCACAATTAAAACCAGGAAGGGAGGTTTACGGGCATTAGATCGCTTCTGGTGGAGACAGGGGTTTGCTTACCAAGACAGAATTCCAGTTCTGCTGTGCTACACCTGCTGAAAGTTGACTAATGACAATTTAAAGGGATGAAACTGCCGTCATTTTCAAAAGTCAAGAGTCCTTCTTTTTGCACAAAATGGCTTAACAATCCCCCCTAGTGGTGTGTTTCCTGTTACTGTGTTTTAGGTACACTCTGCTTTATAAAGCCACTTGCTTGGTTAGTTTATAGGTTCGTAGCAAAGAAACTGCTAATTTAAAATAAAATGGTAAACAAAATTCCAAAGTCAGACTGTTTATGAGTTGAAATGAGTTTTCACTGAATTCCTGTTTTCCTTCTCCCAGCCAGTGCCTAATTTCTTGTGCAGTGAGAGAACTAAATCCTACCATAAAGCCAGCTTTATATCTCAAGGGTTTTTTCAAAACTGACAAAAATGCCCTGACGGGTGCAGCTTGGGCGTCATCCCACAAAGGGAAAGGTCACCAGTTCAATTCCCAGTTGGGGCACATGCCTGCGTTGTGGCCTTGGTCGCTCGTCAGAGCATATACGACAGGCAACTGATCGATGTTTCGCTCTCATATCGATGTTTATTACCCTCTCTTTCTCGCTCCCTTCCCCCTCTCTAAAAATTAATAAATAAAATCTCTAAAAAAAAACCAAACCCAACGAATACCCTCAGATTCCTGGTGTTCACATTCCTGTCCCTGAAATCAGTCAATGGACGAGGTGTCTTCAATCTCTCCAAGAGTGGATTTGGGTTTCTGAAGGGGGAAAAAACGTAAATCATAGCAATGGTGTGGGCCTTTCTTTCAGGGAGGTGTAGCCCAAACTGGATTATTTCAGCCCTTTAGGACAGAATTATCTTTAAATAATTTTTAAAATCCTATGTGTTTTTCCAGTATAACCAGGAAGAAAACACCCGATAATTGTTGCCATCCAAGGTTCAGTCCTTTTCCGTACTCTGCATCCAAAGACGGGGAATCTCATCTCCTTCCAGCTTTGCAGGCGGGATGAAGCCCCTACCCATCTCCTCTGCTTCCTCTGGGGCAGTTGCTCTCGCACAGGAAGGCTGTAGCTGAGTCGAGGCCACCCAAGTACGCAAGCTTTGGACACTGAGACAGGAGGTATCCCGCTCACGTGAGAGCTGGCTGTGCTTCCCTCGGCCACGTTCCCAGTCATGCTCCTTTTCAGGACGATGTCGACGTGGAATCTAGCACATCCACTCATCACGGAAGATGCGAGGAAGTGCTGGCCCTTGATAGATCAGGAGCGGACGGTCCACGTTGGGTTTTTGTTTGTTTTTTGTTTTTTAGTTACTGGGCATCTTAGTCTGAGCTGCTATAACAATACCACAGGCTGGGTGGCTTATAAACAGCAGAAATTTACTGCTCACAGTTTTGGGGGCTGGAAGTCCAAGGTCAGGTGCCAGCAGGGTCAGGTTCTGGTGAAGACCCTCTTGAGAAGGCTGATTTCTTTCCGTGTCCTCACATGATGGAAGGGGTGAGGGATCCCTCTGGGGTTTCTTTTATCAGAACACTAATCCCATTCACGAGGGCAGAGGCCCTACCTCTTCACACTATCGCATTGGGGGTTAGGAGTTTACCATAAGAATTTTGGGTACTGCAATAAATTCAATAAAAAAAAGGAAAAGCGAATTTTAGGAAGACACAAACATTCATACCATAGCACTGGAATATAGGAGGAGAATAATGTTAGATATTTACTAAATGTGTAGCTATGAGAAAAAATGCAAAATTATCCTAAAACCCTAAGCCCTGAGCTGCAAGGAGCTTACATTCGGAAAAAGTAACATCTGAAAAGGAATCCATTGTAAACCTCCTTGCCCTTCAGCCTTAAAAGCTTACAGAACTTTAAGTCTGGTTTTCTCCCAAATATTTAGACTATTTCCTTCAATAACATTTGGGCTTCCTTCATTTCCTTCCTTTCAGTTTCTGCAGTCTCCATCCTGGTCTATGAAATTACCATTTCTTGATGGAAATACCTCTAGGAGCCCCAGTGCCTCCTTTTATTTATTAATTAGTTCATCTTAATCCCAGTGGCAAGACGTGTTTACCTAACAATGCAACTTCCCTTCTCAGAAATGTGCTCAGATTCCCAACTACATCATCGTGAAACTTTCTATCTCCTTAGCTCTGAGGACCCCTCAAAGGACTGGTCTTTTCAGTCAACCGTTTAGTAACACAATTGTCACCGTCCTGCTATACGCTGGCCTGCCGTTAGTTAAAACGTCCTGCTGTGACTTGAATCGCAACTTCAGTTTTTACCTACACGAACCTCTGCTACAGACGCATGCACAGCACGAAGCTAATGAAGCCGAGTCTTTGGGGCCCATCGCTCACATGGGCCCTTTCCGGGGCTTCAGACTTAATTTCTCATTAGTTTTCCTAAGGAGGGCCCCCAGATTGTAATAGAAGCTTCAGGACCCACATCATCAGAGTCTGCCTCAGCCTTCATCCTTTCTGACTTCTCCCACGTGTGGGCCTCTCCTCTGAGGACTTGTGCACACGCCCGCTCACCTTCTTTCCTCTGAACTATCTAGTGTGTTTGTGTATATTGTCAGTTGTAGGAGCATGAGAGTTCCCCCCCCGCAATTGTGTTACCTTTTCCATCCAGGGGCGTCCAACCAGTAGCCTGTGGGCCGCATGCAGCCCAGGATGGCTATGAATGCCACCCAACACAAAATCCTAAATTTACTCAACAACATGAGATTTTTTTGTGATTACATGTCGCGATGTCACATAATCACAAAATCACAATGGCCCAAGACAACTTTTCTTCTTCCAGTGTGGCCCAGAGACACCAAAAGGTTGGACACCCCTGTTTAGATCATATAATAAATGACTCCACAATGGGGACTATGTCTTCTTTATGTTTTGTACCAGAATATGAGTATTGGTTTAATATTTTTAACATACTGAACAAACATTTTGATGATCTGCTTCCGAGGAGGTTTGAAACTGTTGGTTGACTTGTAAGTATCTATGTTAAGGATTATTATGAGATAAAGCTATAATTTCTGGACACCAAGGCTATTTAAATAAAAATTAAAATAAGTGAACACTTAGGGAGCATGCTCATTGGTTTATATTTAAACCCAGAATGGATGGGTAATAACCACTTTCTGGGTAAGTCACAGGTAAGTCAGGGCTAGGGGTGCAGTGTGGAGACTGTTGTATCCCCGCAGAAGCCAGGGAACATGGGCTGGCTCCAGAAATGTATCTCTTTCTATAGTTGGTTCTATTTTCTTCTGTGCTGTATTTACTTTCAGGCAGCCCTCATCCATGCACTTGCATGACCTTCAGCACATCTAAGCAGACAACCTATGAGCTCAGAGGGGAAAAGAAAAAAGCTCATTTTCCAACAAAAATTGTGAAATCAAGTCTCGCTGGGCCAATGAGGGGTACAACCTGAGTCCCCTTTCGCTCTTGACTGTTGCCTGGGATATGGGCCGCAGCCGGTTTGCGCACGCATCTGGGGAGCAGGAAAGGGCGAAAGCCACTGAGGCTGTGTGGGTTGGGAAGATGGTAGGAGGTGGTTTTCTAATAGAAAATAGAGAAGGTCACTTCCATTTCTTTATAGAAAAATGTGAAGAATAATTACCAACCAATGGAAATCTTTATCATCTACTGGTTGGAGTATAATTTGGTAGAACCACGGTAAAATATAGCTGGGGATCACCTTGAGAAGTTGAACATCCACATGTCTTACTCCTCGAGCGTACCCCAGGGAACTGCTTTCACACATGCACAGGAACAGCTGGAGCAACTTATTCAGATGATCCATCAGTTACCCGGAATTACAAAATGGTGACAGGCTATCAACCTAATGTTTCTTCATTTATGAGCTGGGACACTTGTATGACGAGAAACATCACCTCATCCGCTAGTACAGTTTATATAGGAAAGAGAGGGCAAATATTTGGCTTTTTTCCCTTCATCAAGTTTGAAAATCATGATTGGGTTTCCTCCTCATGGCGACCAATTTTTTAGTATCCTTATGAACACGTACGAGTATTTAACCATGTCCATTGCATTTCAATATATTGCAGTTACTATTCTAATTGCTGCTGAAATTATTCTGTCTTTGGCTATTCTGTCTTAGGAACCTTTCAGGTTGGTTCCTAAGTCCATTAGACAAGACCCTAGTTATCTTTCACAGTTTCCTTTCTTTCTGGTTTGAGAAGATGCTCTTTCATCATCTTAAACATTCTCTGCCCCAAACCGGGGCAGCAATCTCTCCAAGGGGCCCCAGTTCCTCCAACGAGAAATGATAGGTATTAAAGATAAACTGCATCAAGTATTCATAGAGATGCATCTAATTTAAATTCAGGAGGACAGGCTTTTATTTAACTTCTTCTGTACTACATTGTATCTCCTTTCTCCCACGTTGAGAATGCTGGTTTCAAAGCATTTAATATTTGATTTGTAAAATTGTTTTTAATAGTTGATCATTTTAATTAATGGATCCATTTACTTGGCAATAATGTTATTATTATTTTTACAGTTCTAAGTTCTCTAAAACTATCTTAAAGATATCATTCCTTTTCTAAAGAAAATTTTAACTTGCAGCCTTTTATATCTAACTAGTTCAAAACGTTACTGGGATATTCCATTTCTCTATTAGTAATATGCCGTGTTGACAATGTTAACTATTTTCCAGTTTGGGACATGAAGTTTGAAAAACATGACTTTGACTTTCAGGGAGTCGATCAGATAGGTGCTCTTTCCATACATTTCACATGCTTTGTCCATGTCAAGCATGTGATACTACATCAGAGCAGGGGTTACTTGGCCTTTCAGTGCAGAAGGCCTGTAAGAGAGCCTGCAGACGGCTTAGGGTGACATCAACCGCGACAAAGAGAGGCACCGCCTGCCAGGTCCTTCCTCTTCAGTAAGAGGAGGGGCTTTCAACCCTACTCCCACGTGAGCGGGGAGTGAGGATTAAATGCCTGAAGGTGCCTTCCTAGGTGGCTTCTTCTCCTTTCAGAAAAGTACAGGAATTAAAATAACTTGTCCAAATGTACATCCTTATGTGACAGAGCTGCAGGGATCCTTGCATTATAAGAGGCCAATGTCCACACATGTTCTTTCTGCTAAGATAAACTGTTGTGATTAAAAATATGTGAACTATTCACATGCCTAATTCTCCACATACTCATCGTTTATCTTATTTGTATATATGTATACATGTGTGCACATGTGTGTATGGGCATAAACTCACATATATACATATGTATATGTATATATACATTTGTTCATATATAAATACAATAAAGAATAAATAAGTATTTAGAGAGCTAGGCATGTATATAATTCACAGATATACCCAATACACACATATGGCTAACACAACTTCTTCAGATAATGAGTTTTATATATCTACTACATTTTAACAATTTGTCTATGAAGTAGACGTCTAATTTAGATCATAAATCCAAGGGCCAAGTTTACCTTCTAGTCTTAAACATTGTTAAATTCTCAGCTTGTGCTCAAGAAATATTAAATTATGACCATAATGTTATAGAAAACAAGTGAATAATTAAAGAATCAAGTCACATCCAGGGAAAAATTAAACTGGTCATTTATGGGAAGTTAAGTCAATAGTTATTCTCATGTTAGTTTTTCTAGTCAAGATAAGACTATAAGACAATGAACAAGGTTGCAAGTAGATTACACATTAGAGGAAGTACACCGATTTCTGTCATTGTTACTTATATAGGTGTCTAACAGTGTGATACCTAGCCCCTGTAGTATACATTCCTGAGGCAGGGTGGGGCAACTTAATTTTAACATTTCAACTGTAACTTTAAATTTCTTACAATTTAATTATCTACTGGGTGAACTTTATTTATAAAGGCAAACATTTGTTTTTATAATAAATTAGATCTCATACCTAGTATATGTGGACTCATTTGTTGCAATCTGGCAAAAAAAAAAAAAGATAATAAATCTTATCTTTTTTTGGTAAATGCAAAGATAGTAAACTAAACTGTATACTTCCAGCATGCTACTCCAAAAATGTAAACTCCAATGGGTGAATACAAAATAAAAGGAAACGAAACATATCTTAAAAATAACTGCTGTATACTTATGTGCTAATCACACCTTGAAGCATAACATTGCTTGCTTGTTTTTGTTTTTTTTTAAGTAACAGAAGCACTGAAATACTATTATGGATTAATCTTGTGCCATATTTTGTTTTTTAATCAAATCTATTTTGAGCTAAAGAAAATACAAAAATGCAAATGAAGGGCCTAATCTTCCAGATCTTGTGAACTTGTAAGGGCTGATACACTTCAAAGATTTTTTTAAAAACTCATAAATTAAAATCATCATACAACACAGCAAAACATACTTAAATGTAAACCTTTTAATTTTATATTTTAAGTAAAGTTTCAGCCTAATAAAAGTCTTTAGGAGGGAGGGTTTGAAAAATCTTAAAATTAGATGTTTACTAAATAAATACTGGTCTACTTCAATTTCTCACCTGTACGGAACTCAGACTGAAAGTGAGAATTCCATTGTTTTTTACACAGCGAACAACACTGAACAACGACAAGAACGCCATGTTTAAAAGAGCCAGTGTTCTCAAATACGCAGCCCCGTCCTCTCCAGTTAGGTATACCCTTGGGACACAAAGTGGTGGGGTTGGGGGCGGTGTTATTCCAAAGCTGTTTGTACATAAATCCCTGTGCGTGTTCCCCACCTGGGATGCAATATTCATTAGGAGGCCTAAACAAATTCATCAGAACATTTTTATCTCAAAGTGAGGAGAACACGCCACTCAAACAGGCTGCTAATGAAGCTGTCCACCATCTTGTTTGGTGGTGTCCTGGTGGTTCAAGGGTGCGCTCTGAGAGGCTCCAGGTAGTGCCTGCTCTCTGCTGGCAGCTGTTTTAACCTTGGTGGGATGCTTGGGTAACTGTAACACAGACTCTTCCTATAAAATGCCAACCCACACGCTGTCAATGTAAAATGCAACA
The DNA here is from genome assembly GCA_004026545.1 of Mormoops blainvillei. Taxonomy (NCBI): domain Eukaryota; kingdom Metazoa; phylum Chordata; class Mammalia; order Chiroptera; family Mormoopidae; genus Mormoops; species Mormoops blainvillei. The sequence goes on from PVJD01004495.1 coordinate 68,613, forward strand.
ACATTCATTGACATCAACTATAGAGGGAATCACCAGGCCACAATAACATGTCTTTTTAAGGATGATTCTTCTTAGAATTCAAAGCGTAAGGAAGAATGTGTTTTCATTTCTGTTTTGAAGCCAGAGAACACAGAAATTATTGGGAAAAAGTGTATACTGTTGATGAAATATGTAAAACAAGTAGTTTGTGCATACATCTTTCATAGGAATATCTCACACTACTTCGAAGCAAATATGGCACAGGGAAGCATTTTGTATTATTTCAAGGTGTATGTGTGTATGTGGATATACACATATACAAAACCATAATAAAAGTGCATAAAAGTGAAATTTTACATTAAGATTTCAATGTAATAATGCAAAGAAATGTTAAGATGCTCTTATTATTCATGCAATCACTACTTTTGCTCAGTTGGATAAGTGTGGTTACTCAGATGATTTTTCAGTATTTGTGCTGAAGTGGAAAAGTGAACTGTGTGCTAGAGCTCACAGGTACTGTGTAGAAAGTCACCAAATACAGTATTCTACTCCCAGGTAACACACAGGCATTTCAAATTCAGTACCTTGAAAATTAAACTTAATATTTAAGCCAATAAAAGTGCCCCTCTTCGTGTATTTTCTAGTTCAAGTCACAATACATTATCAGTGGTAGGCAGAATCCTAAAATGACCCAAAACGACCCACACTCTTGAGTGGGGGCAGGACCTATGAACAGGGTGAGAAATCACTCCTGTGATTATGTCATACTCCAGGACAAAGGGGAAGGCACTTTGCTGATATGTTTAAGTCCCTAATTGATTGACTTGGAGTTAATCAAAAGGGGAGATAAGACTGACTGGGCCTGATTTATCAGGCAAGCCTTGGAAGTCAGAGACACCCTCTGCCTGGCTTGGAAGAGTCAGCTACTGTGCTGGGAGAGGACCTGGGGGAGGGCCACACAGCAAGCACATGTGGATGGCCTCTAGGGGCCGAGAGGGTTCCCTATGTATATTGGCAAAAATATTGCTACGAGAGATGTCTGAGGGGTTTTTAAAAACTTTTTTTTTAAGATTAAAAAAAATTATTTTATTTTTAGACAGAGGGGAAGGGAGGAAGAAAAAGTGGGAGAGAAACATCAATGTGTGGTTGCCTCTCATGCACCCCACACTGGGGACCTGGCCCACAACCCAGCCACGTGCCCTAACTGGGGAATCGAACCAGTGACTCTTTGGCTCACAGGCCGACACTCAATCCACTGAACTACACCAGCCAGGGCTAGATGTCTGAGATTTTACTGCCTATATTTTCTTCAAGGATTTTTATGGTTTCATAACTTACATTTAAGTCTTTAATCCTTTTTTGAGTTTATTCTAATGCACAGTGCAAGCTGATAGTCTAGTTTTATTTATTTTTTAACATGTACCTGCCCAATTGTTCCACGAAATTAGCTACATCTTAAAATTATACACTGTTTAATATGCATATAATCTTTGAAAAAAGTCAATTTTATTAAACAAATAATTTCAAGGTGGTTCTTTGCCCCCTCCCCAAAATTAACTAATACAATCCCTCTTTGTCCTGAAGGTCTTACCAAGTTTGTTTATCACTTAGTAGTCATATCCCACATTAGCATTTGTACACAAAACCATTCAGGTGTATATGGGAGCATAACTAACTTTGACTCAAGTTTGAGTTTCATTTAAAAAAACTTTAAAGAAAAAATTGTGACAGGAAAGGTTTCCTGAAGGAAGCATTTTCAGCTCTTACTTAATGACACGCCTATATTTGAGGCCCTGGTCAACATCTTACAAAATACAAGGTTGTATATTTGCAAAGGGACCAAAAACAAAAAACATGCTGAAAAAGGACACTTTTAACAATGGAATGAATAAATGTGCAACAGAAAATCATAATACCAAAATGTGAGCAAAGAATCTTATTTTCCTTAACACACCTCAAGAAGAGTGTAATATTTAACAAAACTGAGTGATAGTCTGCCTGATGAGAAAGAGGCAGTAAAAATCAGCCATATAGCAACCCAGAAAAACTAAACTCCTCTCCCTTCCCCTCCTTAAAAGCACAGTGCAAACAGAATCAGTGCGAAATTCCTCCCATCCTACTCCTCTTCTGATGGGGCTATGAATGTTCCGGAAAGTCTGTCAAAGTATCTTTTGCAAACATGAGAGGTCCAGGATGTCTGTCTTTTATACGGTCCCAAATACTTCCTGGAAGTTAATTTTAACCAAAAGAAGGGAGAAGAGTGTAGCAGCTAATAAGCTTTAGAGCCTGACACACTCAATTCTGTCATTTAACTGTAACGGTGGGTAAATTACTTAATGTATTTCTACTCACTTCCTCCCAAAGTTGTTGAGAGGATTACATTAAATAACATGTACCTGGCCGCTGCCTTGAACTCCTAGTGTTTTAAATTTTAGATTTTCCGCAAAGTAGGTGAAGCCAACTCAAGACAAATATGCCAAAATAAACACATGGTTTTTAAATTAAGTGCATTAAATTACTCAATAACGGTGATCTTCATCATATCCCTGAATGCCAGGAGTAAGGCAGACGGGAGAAAGGGGAAGCGGTCAAACCTTGGTTCTCGAACGCCTCCCGTCTGGAGCAATTCAGTTCTCAAACAGTCTTCCGGAAAGAAGTTCAAGACCCGAGGGCCCCTGGATTCTAGCCTTGACTCTGGCTCTGCGTGACCACGTGATCTGCAGCAAGTCATTGTCTCCCGGAGGCCCTACATTCCTTAGCTGTAAGACAAGAGGATTGTTTTTAAGGGAAACTCTAAGACCCCTTTTCGAATCCATGATTTTAAGATTTGACTAATAGCATTGCCACTCTGCTCGGATCTGATGAGTGAGATATTTGGGATAAAATGTTTCACATCTCACACCACTCCGGCACTTAGGGAAGCTGACAAGGCTACAGCAAAGTAGGTGCCCGCGTTGTTTAACCAATCAGAAAACTTTAGCAGAAGAACTCTTACTACCTATTGTAAAAGACATTATACTTAATATGGCAGAAACAAATGCCTCCCAACAGGCCCTTTGAATGTCACGTGAATCGGTGGGAGGGCGTGGCCTCTGACACTTCTCGCCTTGATTTCCCACTGTAATACTTTCATCACCTGGACTAAGTCTCAGCAAATTATCACGTGACACCCTGCTTCAGGAAACTCAGTTATAACATCTGCAACTTAATTGTTTGTGTGGTGGTGAGCAATCTGGATACAGTTCAAATCCTGAACGTTTCCCATCTTTCTGTATTTTCAGTTGAAGAGATTCATTGATTCTAAGATGCATATATTCTTCAAATTTTAAGATTTTGAAATTGAATGTATCTGGTAGTCTATGTATTTGAAAAGCACTGTGTTATAATTTGATTAGCCATATTTTTTCTTTCTTTGTTAAATTAACGGCGAATCTTAAAAGCAATGGAATCTTAAATTCAGTTAAATACAGTAAAATCCTGCCAACCCAATACAGAAATTTTTGTAAGGCAAAAATTCTGGTAAAATAAATGGTCTTCAAAAAGTCTTGTCAATTGTAAACAGGAGAACGGATTGAATGTTGTCTAAAGCTTTTGTCTCTAATGACTTGTCTAAAGCTTTTTGTCTCTAATGTCTTTAGAAGTCCTATATAAATGCAAGATCTTATTAAATTGATTTTTTCTCTGCAAAGTGAGGATATGTGTTAACATAAGCTAAGATAAAGCCACACTAGCTGCTATAATTTCTCCTTCTGCCAAGGAAATTGAATACAGAAATATATTGATTCTTTTTTCCAGTCTTTCCCAACTGTATTTTTTTCTGAGATAAGTTAATATTAAAGAGAAAAATTTAATAAATTTAGAAGCAATTGTTTTTAAAACAATATTTATGTATAATTTTTTTCTTTTGCAACTAATATTTTTTATAATGAAGGGTAATACATGCTTCTTGTAGAGAATTTGGAAAACTCAGAAAAGAAATTTAAATCCCACTTCCCTGAAATAATCCTCATTAAGGGGATTTTTTTCCACTCTCATACAGGACTTTATAAATTCATGTAAAATTGGAATCTTAGAGTGTTGGTATATAAGTCCACGTACATAAAGTTTATATCAGTATGTTGTACTTATGTTCATTTTATCAGGATCATTTTCATATCAATAAACACCCTTCAAAATCCTTTGCAAGGGGGATTGGAACAATGTAGAGAACGAAAACACTGGCTCCAAGCTTGACTCTTTACACTGTAGTTCCTGACTCTGGCTGCACATCACAAACCATTTTCAGAAAAAAATGGAAAATGCAGTGGCCATACCCCGCCCTCAGAGATTCTAGATAAATTAGCCTGGGTAGGATCTAGGCACAATTTTTTTTCTTATGTAATTCTAATGCATAGCCCTGGTTGAGAACTACTAAGATAAATTTCAAATGGATTAAAAAATTGATTGTTAAAAAAGAAAGCAGAATTAGTAAATAAAAAATATAAATGTATATGTAATTTTAGCGTACTAAATAACACTAAAGACAGAAACACCAGAGGAAAATGTTCATGTTTAATTACATGAGAACTTCAAATTTTTGAATATTAAAAAAAAACAAAACCCAACCAGCCCTGGCTTGTGTGGCTTGGTGGATTGAGTGCTGGCCTGCAAACGGGAAGGTCGCAGGTATGAGTCCCAGTCAGGGCACATGCCTGGGTTGCCGGAGGTCCTCAGTTGGGGGCGTGTGACGGGCAACCAATCGATGTATCTCTCACACAGTAATGTCTCTCTCCCTCTCTTCCTCCCTTCCTTCCCCTCTCTCTAAAAATAAATATATACAATCTTTTTAAAAAATAAGAAGCAAAGCCGAAAAGCAAATCACAAACGAAGAAAAGTATTTCTAATATACATTATAGGCAAAGCTCTTAAAGGATAACAGAAAAGATAAAGGACTAAACAGAAAAGGTTCAGGATAGGTAAATCATCCAGAAAAAAAAGTCACTAAATATATGCAATAAAAAGCATTTCCTTTTTAAATGAAAAATAAGCTGATCTTCACTTCAAAATATATTCCTCTTTTCCTGACTCCTCCCCCGCCACTTATAACTCAGGCCCTACACAGTAGCATTTACATTTTTACCATGCAGCTTTATCTCATTATAAAAATCAAACTCTCAGCAAGTATATTAAAACTAAAATATGAATGCATACAGAGGAAAGTCACACAGACACATAAAATCCGACGTAAAGGAACGTAGCCCCATTTTTATTACCGCCTGAGTCCAGCTCCGGAAAGGCTCAACCTGCCATAAAACGGAAGTCTTTCTCCATCTGCTGCAGCGACTTTCCCCTGATTGGAATGCGTGCTCATCATTTTCTGATTACTCCTCTCCATAAAACACTCCATTTTGTACCTTGGCTTTCACACCCCTTGTACAGTATTCATATTTTATTCCTGAAGATTGTAATAAACCACTTCAAACACAATAACCCATTTAAGAATGGATTTCACAGGCAGAAAGGCGCACTTATAGCGACGCGGTCACAGTCATCGATGCCCTCACTGTCCTCAAGCACGTATCGTGCGCTCTGTGCGCGAATGATGCAGAGGCTATTACAGGCCGAGTGAGTCAACTCAACCCAATGCGCACTTCCTGGTTTCAGGATGTATCCATAGGAACTCTTTGAAATGTTTTGTTTTATTAATTTGGCTCCTTTCTATTTTTTTACTAGCGCCAGCACTTTCAAGATAATGCAGTTTAGACATGTCACAGCTGTTGAAACTCATACCATAAGCTTGAGCTGACAGTGGCGTTATCATCAAGAACTAGAAACTCCAAAACAACATTATGATAAAGAGCAGAAGTATGAAAAGGAAGAAGACAAAGGGCAGAAAATGTTGCCTTACCCACTTAAAGCAGAGCCCTGGGGGGAAACATCTGGTTCAGAGCAAACAGTGAGTCTTTGAACACAGTAAAGGGGTCACTGGGTAGAGTGAGGAGTGGGCAGATGTGAGAGAGGGTTTCTGGACGCTGAAGAGCAGGCAGGGAGACGTCGATCTCTGTAGGCGAATTTGTATTTAAAAAGGTAAGAGATCTATGACTTTAAAATTTAGGTAGGAGCCGTCATTTGAGATTTTTGTTGGTGTGTTCAAAACTAGACTATGTCAGGAATGTTTTTTTCTCTTGAATTCTCAGGTTAACTTTACAAAGTACTCTATATGCTTTGAGGAACAATCAAAGGTAGACTTTCCAGGGGTTTAAAAAGATTATTAGTGCAGAACTATTAAATTGTAGCAACTATTGAATATCATTTACTTCTACAAAACCAGATTTATTTACAAAAGGAAATAAAAAATATCATAGTTTACTAATTTGTCAAGGAACTTCATTCACAGCAATTGGTGTCTGAGAAGAAACCACTTTCCAGTTAAAAAATATCCACTCATATGTTCCCCCACCCCGCAAAAATAAAAATTAAAACAAACAAAAAAAGACTTTTACAAACATTAACTTCTGGGTAAGTCTTAAAAACTAATCTGAAAGATCTATAAGGCTCACAGGCTAGGCAAGAGATTTAAAAGTTTATTTTGTGTGGGTGTAAGTTGGAATGTAGTCGTGTGTGAATTAGATAGAATCTTGAAAATATTCCAATTACACCTACTTTCTGTTCTAACCACATATGTATGATCATTTAAAACAAACACTCTCCTCTCATTGACATTTAAATGTTATCTTCATAAGTGAAAGATTAGGAAAAACCTCAGGTTCACCGAAAGTTGCACACAACCTTCAGATCTATAAATGGAGAGCAGTGTATTCAGTAGGCACCAGCATTACACATAATCTCCGAAACGGTCACCTGACTTCGTAACATGAGACCCTGTCTCTCACTTCTGTCTCTCACTTCGCTCTATTCGGTGAGACCCCCTTCTCTGTGCTAGAAGAATCACTCTTTGCTCCTTGAGAACATCGTTGAAAAGTGGCAAGGCCAGGGATTGAAATCAGTCTGTCTTGACAAAAAGTCTATGCTCTTTCCAGTAGATCACAATGTCTTCTTTATATGAAAGATTTTGGCACCTTTCATCCCGAACCGCCTATACTCTAAAGCATCTTATGACAATAAATCTGAAACATAAGTGATGCATGAAGCAAAAATTTTAAAAATTACAACTTATTTTAAATACAGTTTTCAGAACAAACACCTATGAGTCTTGTCCTCCTAAGACATCCTCAAGAAATAAAAAGAATCTGAATATTTTAATTCTCTAAACTACTAAGGTTTATATCCTATTAAATGTCCTAGATTTTAAAAATCTTATTAGTTTAAGATGATAAAACTTTCAAAAATGTATTTACTACTCATAATACATTAGGAAATGTATTAATACTACTCACTATATTAACAGAACAAAAGAAAAAAGTCTATCATCATATTCTTGAATGCCGAAACACATCAGACAACATCCGACATCTATTTTTAAAATTTTTTTATTCTTTAAGTCTAGACACAGAAAACTGACTTTTGGTGTACACATTTTAAAATTTTAGCCCTGGCTGGTGTGGCTCAGTGAATCGAATACTGGCCTGTGAAGCAAAGTGTCGCTGGTTCGATTCCCAAGTCAAGGCACATGCCTGGGTTGCGGGCCAGGTCCCTGCACGAGAGGCCAACCACACGCTGATGTGTCCCTCCCACTCTTTCTCCCTCCCTTCCCCTCTAAAACTAACTAAATAAAATATTTAAAAAAAAAAATTTTAACACATGTATAGATCGATGTAAACAAAACCACAATTAGGATACAGAATAATTGCATCACACCCCAAAAAACTCATTGATGTTGCCTCCTTATAGTCATACAATTCCTCCACCTGTAACTCCTGGCAACCACTGATCTTTTCCCTATCACTGCAGTTTTGTGTATTTAAAAACGCCATCTAAAAAGAATTATTCAGTATGTGACCTTTTAAAACTAGCTTTTTAGGCCTGGCTGGTGTGGCTCAGTGGATTGAGTGCTGGCCTGCCCACCAAAGAGTCGCCAGTTTGATTTCCAGTCAGGGCACATGCCCGGGTTGTGGACCAGCTCCCTGGCTGGGGGTGTGCAGGACGCCAGGTCGTATCCCCCCCACATTTCTGTTTCTCTCCCTCTCTTTCTCCATGCCTTCCCCTCTCTCTAAAAATACATAAATAAAATATTTTTAAAAAGAGAATAAAACTGGTTTTTTAAAAAAATTGATTTTAGAGAGAGAGGGAGAGGGAAACAGTGATTTGTTGTTCCCTTATTTATACATATTAATATGGTCATTCCAGCTTTTGTTTATTGTTTGCATGGGTATACAGTTTATTTTAGTCTCATCATTTTATTTTAACTTACCTATATCATTATATTGGAAGTGAGTTTCTTGTAAAGAGCATGTCGTTGGGGCATTTAAAAAATATCAATGCTGACAGTCTCTTTAAAATCAGGTATTTAAAACATTTACACTTACTGAAATTATTGATGTGTTTGAATTTAGGTCTGTTTTCTGCTTGTTTTTCTCTATTTTTAATCCCTCTGTTTCTCCTACTTTCTCTTCCTTTGGGTTATTGGAACATATATTTTGGTGAACTTTAATTTTTTTGTTTTTGTTTTTTTACAAACATTTGTGTAGCTCGTTTTGTTTTCTCGTTGTTGCTCTAGGGACTACAGTGTACATATTTAACTTTTCAAAGTCTACTTGGAACCACTTCACACAGAGTGTAGCGATCTTACTGCACATTACCAAAACTGGTTTAACACTATTCTGGGGATACTAGCAAAGGGGATAGAAATAAGAGGTAAAAAAATGGAAAGAGGATAAAAATGATCATTATTTGTGGATGACATATTGGTTGACCTCAAAAATACAAGAGAACTAGAAAATTATTTTCAACCTTTAGAAGCATTCTGTTAGGTGATTAGGAGAAAAATTTAAATGCAGAAATCAACAGCCTTCATGTGTAAATTAATAGTTGTATGCAACATATACTGAAAGAAAACATTAACATATCCAGGGGTATCAACAAATGTGCAACGGTTATATAAAGGAGCTTCAAAAAAGTGACAGACATGCTCACATGGGAGAAATGGAAAGGTGCTTCATACCAGTTGTTTGCATCGCTCTGAAAGCAACCGCAGAGTCAGGGGGTTAATGGTACGCTTGGCTAAGGAGCCGAAAGAATGAGCTAATCTGTGGGATTAACATCTAACGTGTTAAGAAAGCTTTATCTCCCTAAATTGATTTGGAAATTCAGTTCATGCCACTAAAAATAATAAACAGGATTTATTTTGTTTGAAAATCAGAAAAACTGATTCTAAAGTTCACATAAAAATTAGCAATAATAATGACAAAAATCATAAAGAGCACTTAAGGGAAATTATTCCTACAAGATAGTAAGGCATATTTTAAAGCTAAAATAATTATAACAGTGTGGTACTTAGGCCATGAATCAACAGTTCATTGAAACAGCCATAAAAGCCCAGATATAGACTAAAAATGAATCAGTAAATATAATGTGGGTTATACAATATATGATGTTGTAATGAGCAGGCAGCCATTTGAAAAAAATTAAGTTGAATCCCTAGTTCATATTTCATAGCAAAATAAATTCTAGGTGGATCAAAACTGTAAGCATAAAACTACTAGAAGAAAAAATGGGGCATTTAAATATAATATCAAAGAGGTAAGCCTTTCCATATGTAGAACAGGTAGAACACAAAGACAGAAGCCATAAAAAAAAACAAAACAAAAATAAAACGCCTGTATTTAAAAAAAAAAAATCTACAAATTCACCTAACCTTCAGTGTCCGGGTTTTTATTGGGGACTCACTAGATAGGCAGGATTGATGGAATCATTGACTATAGGTTTAACTTTATCTCCACCCCTTTTCCCTCCCCAGGTCAGGCTGATACCACTGTGACTCAAAGCACCCCCCTCTGAATACCTGGTTCTGGTGTAGCTAACCTTCATGCTGAGCTATATCATTAGCATAAGCTATCAGGTTTCATCATGAATAACAAAGACACTTCTATCACTCTGGAATTTCCAAGGATTTAGATCCTGGAAAGGTGGGGGGCGGGAAGGGGGGGGTAGGCCGGCAGGTTGGGGTGGGGGCGCTTGAAAGGGAGGGAGCTGGAAGGAGAGAAAGAGGGCCAGGAACATTTTTTATTACAAGGGAGGCTACCAGTAATAGCAAAGGACTGGAAATCAGCAATGTCCAGTAACAATGGACTAATTTAAAAAATTAAAATACATCTATATAATGGAATTCTATGCAATTGATAAAAAGAGCGGGCTCACTCTGTAGGTAGGGATAAATTGCCAACTGTGCAAAACAATCTGTATGGCATGCCATAAGTTGTGCTTCATATCATATATATGTATATTTATATATCCATGGGGCCATCTCTAGAAAAATAAATAAGAAACTGGTAATAGGGGTTGGATCCAGAGCAGAGAAATGAGTGGCTGGGAGGACTACTTTTTTACTCTTTTCACCCTCCTGATTTTTGTACAATGTGCATATATCACGTATTTAACAAGGCTGAAACCTTACAATGCACCTGCACATCTAAGGATACTAAACATAGTCTATAACTTAATCTTTTGATTATTAAGGCCATTGTCATGAATTATATTAAACAATAAAGCTCAGAGTGTCTATTAAGGCACCCAAGGCTGCTTTCATCCACATGAAATGACCCCAGGCTACTGTGATCCGTGTGTCACTTTCAGTCTGCTTTTTACAAAATGCCAACTATTTTCCTCTGACTGAAACGTCTCTTAAGTTGGTGCTTTTAGTTGTGATGGGTTAAGAAGCCAGACACATGGTCCTAATACAGTACTACATACAATGGAGGGAAACTGCCTCTTGGACAGTGTGAGGAATCCTCGTAATTGATGAGGCTGAGAGATTAGACTTTATAGTACCTACTTGACTAAATTTTTACCTATTTTCAGTTCCATATAAAGTTATTATTGAAGTCACAACAGGAGGTTCTATTACTTAATAATGCTATATTACTAAGTACAAGTCTGGAACTCTTTTTAATTCATTCAAAATATTTTTTGAGCATCTAGTGTTCACCAGAGAATGTTCTAGGTGCTAGGGATACAGCAATGAACAATACAGACAATGGTCAAAATCCCTTAGAATTTAAGCTAAATGCTGCAAAGAAAATGGGATAATGCAACAGAGCAGTTTGGATGGGGGAGTAGCATTAGATAGGATGGCACGTCAGTGAGCGTCTCATCAGAAAAGGAGAACCACTAGAATAAGACATACACGCACACACACCCCATCTTTAATATGTAAAATAAAAGATTTGTTATAGGGATTATAGGAGGTTGTTCCTTTTGTGTCTGGCAGGTGGGAAAGGAAGATGGATGTGAAGGGAGAAGCAACAGCATGCCAGAAACTGCCAGGTGAGTGGAATCCATGGGGATCGAGTGGAACTCATGCCAGCGTCTGTCCCCAAGCCCCCAACTTCAACAATGGGGTTGTCCTGCAGACCCTGGCACCTTTTGTCATTCAGTTTTGCTATTCTAACTGGCCCAGGAGTCAGAATAGCATTTGGCCCTCCCGCGGGCCTAGCTGTTGGCCCACAGGCCAAGATGAACCAGCAGATTAGCAACAATGTGGGTGAGCCGCAAGTGTGTGCCTTGCTTGGACCTTTCAATTATAAAAAGATCCTGGATCTAGCTTGTTTATATCCGCCTTCTAATTCTTGCATCAAACATCTCTCATGGCCCACACTGCCCCGGACTTTCGCAGGGAGAATTCTGGGCAACCTATCTCCAGCTTATCTAAATTTGCACCGAATAAATCCACCAGACGGCGAGAGGTCTCTAGAGATATTTGCGCTGAGAACCTGAAGGAGGTGCGTTCCGCCATGCAACCGTGCCAACGTTTGGAAGGGGGTATTTCAGGCAGAGTGAGTGCAAAGGTTCCGAGGCGATGACTTAAATGAAGTCATTTTTAATGACGAGCCTGGAGCGATGAGTGGCACAAAATGAGATCACACTTAGGGGCAGCGACCAGGTCATGTGGGGCCTCGTAGGACACAATACTGAGCATGGATCGCTCTTTGGTAAGTGTAGTGGGGGGCAAACAAACAAACAACCCCCATCCCCCGAGATCTGCCACCACTAAGTTATTTAAAGAGAACGTTTCACAGATAATTTCAGACATTCAAAGACTCTCCAGAGAATATGCACAGCCTCCTGAGGGAAATACTTTGAAGGGCCAACATCCATGTTAACTTGCAGGTCTACTCTCGTCATGTTAGAGTTGGCCTTAGACTTGCCTATCTTCTACTTCCTTCAGCCTTGGCTTCCTTTACTTGCGGTCATGAAAACCTTTCCTAAAGCGAGCTCTTCTGTCTGGATCCGCTCTCCCTGATGGCACTGCTGTCAGCTAAAAGCCAAGGTTCAAACAGTGCAGGGTGCTGAGGTGCAGCCTACTCAAGCAGGAGCCAACATTATGATACCTGTCAATAAATTAAACATCTTCTCTACCTTTCTAAGGGGAAAAAACAAAATGCTTCTTGGGAAAAAAAAAAAAGCTCTGGACAGACCATCAGACCATTCCTTAAGAAAAATATGTATAAAACAAATCTTATAAAAGCATTTTTTGACAGAAAGAAAAGTGGAAAAGTTCTGATCTTTAATTAGTTCGCGGTACACACTCACCCTTCTGCGATCTGTAGCGACACATTTCCCTGTAAACATTCAGCAAAGCGGAAATGCTAGCCATGCCTTATGAACTATAAATCTGAGCTCTTTTTACTAAACTTTATTAACAAGTCTTTTACACATTAATTATCAACAATTGTTTTAGTTCATTTAACAATGGCTCTTGAATAACAAAATAAATTATCAGCAAATTCAACCATAAATTAAAAAATAAAGTAAAAACACCTTTAAAGTTTCATGACTGCAAGCACAGTAATATATTTCATATATATTGATTACAGTTTCTATGTTCTTTGTGTAAGGTAACATGAAAATTATTCCCTTTGTTGCAAGTTCAAAAAATTTGTGAAAATCCTTCACTATTTTTTTTTCAGCTTAATTAACTGCCCTTCAGTTGAACACAACAGACAATAACTGGTGTTATTAGTGAGATGGGGGCAAAGAAAAGGTCATGACCGCTTAGCAGATCATGTAAACCTGAAATATACCCCAGACTTTCTAGTCTCAACCTGTAGCTCTCTTTTATTAAATAATTTACAAACAACTGTCAGATGATTTAATGAGTAGGCTGAACTTTACCACTTTGACAGTTTGATAGTCACGAGTCACAAATAAATATATTTTGCCTTTAAAATGAAACAATACTATTCATTTCCAGTACGACTAGATGTAAGAGAAAAAAAAACGTAGCCATGGATATTTTTAAGTTGTGCTACATTATCTTAACTATTTAATAAAAAAGTTTAATTACTAGATCAGTACACCATTTCTTGCTTAAAAATTTAATACCTCTGAAAGTAGATTTAAAACATTTAAAAAAATAAGCCAGAGGTAAAAATGAAAAGACCTGAACAAATTCACAAACAGAAACAGAGTAACTTCCAATCAGTGACTATTAATGGGAACACTCAGTTTACACAGCAGGTACTAACAACCATTTAGCATTTCTTTAGACAGGCACTTGATAGAGTATATTTTTCGCTATCATATGCAATACTGGGGCATCACATACACAAAAGAATATGGCTTTATTACAAAAGATTCAAGATGGCAACTACTTAGAATCCAGTGCCAATACGGATTATAACTAATCCAGTGAGTATTTTGTTTTTCAATTATTCACAGAAAATTTAATCCTGATTAAGTATCCTTGGGCAGGGATTCATGGGTAGTTGATGACTGAAGCCAACATTTATGTGAAATGTTTCTGTTAATTTAATCTGTGTATATGGCTTAATTATAATTGGGGATTCAATGTAAAGAGAAATGAATTATATCAGGATTAAAATTTTAGTACTATAACACATAGTACTTTTTTCTTCTTTCTTTTTAAACATGTAAACCTGCTTGTCCTTTCACCTAAATGCTCAGATTTTAAAACCATTTGTCCTTAAGACACATATCTAATTTCATTTTTCATAAACTGTTAAAAACCCTTTACTAATCAAAGTAAAACCCAAATTAGAGCCAAAGTGATAGAAGAAAATGGAGAAAAACTCCACCCACAAATAAACAAAAGCTTATTCATTTAACTATGAATATACTTGGTATTTACTTTCTGAAGCAATTTTGTTTTCAATTCCTTTAAACTCCAATATGAAATGCATTTTCTTTAAAGCATAAAAAAGAAGTTTTTAATCAGTGTACTACACTGATTTCATAGCTGGGCTTAATTTAGATATGTATAAGTAAGTAATCATTTAACTGATTACTTTTTATAAGACTTTCAAACCTGAGTTAACTACTGACATAAGATGAGGCATTTATAAGTGGTGAATCTCTTACCAAAATATCATATAATCCTCTTTACTTCCACATGGAAATTGCATAAATCACCTTATAACAACATTCTTTCTTCAAAGTTTATTAAGTATTTTTCAAAACATTTCATTTATTACCTTTTTCAGTTTTGGTACTGCTTAAATGCAGTTGTATAAATAACATGCTCTACTAAAAGTATGACAAAAAAGTCAGTATTTGGATCCTTATTGCACTCTGTTCACTCTTCCTTTAAAGAAAATCAAGTATCAGAAGTGAGGGCGACTCTTCGGCCCAGAGGGTATGGTCAGCGGCAGGGTCACTGATGACAGCGAGGAGACTTCCCAGTACAGACTGTGGGACAGAAAGAGTCTGTAGAGAATGACCATGGAAACAGACTGGCAAAGGATAACACCTATCGTGATGACCTGGAAAGAAAGAAAGAACGATTTACTACATGCACAAACAGAAATTAAATTTATCACGAACGGATACATATTGTACTTTATATAGAGACAGGGAGGGGTAAAAGTAGGTTTACAGTTGTTCGTATGGAAAAATAACACAACAATTAATCAATAACACAAGAATGAGCCCTGTGTTTCGCGTACTCACAACTACAATCTGCTTTTGCCCCGCTCTGTATATACGCACACTATCCTGCATCTGTACCTCAGGCACATTTTATCAAGAACATTTTCCACAGAAAAATATGGCTAATGTTTCACACAGCTTACACAGCTGTAATTGTTCAAAGGTCAAATTCTTTTTAACAGTTTACAGACACCAAAATAAAACACAAAAGAATAATTTGCTCTGCCAATCTCTCCCTACAGTGCATGCACTACAGAAAGTAATGAGAAAAGTCGGGTTCTTGGCCAGTCTAGTAATAGGAATAAAACATGCACCTACCTGAATCTTGAAGAGTACCCTAAAAGTCCTTTCAAAAATTCTCAAGTTGCTCCTCTATTTTTGCAGACTACCTTCCTATCTATTTACCCTCTGTAAATATGTCAGGCTCAAGACACGTCTCTGAGTTCAAGCACACACTGCACTGCTGGCAAGGGTTCCCGGTAGAGCTCCGCTTTGAAACGATGGAGCTGTTCGCCTACCAGGTGGGCGCCGACGCAGTCAAAGCGTGGCACACCTGAACGCGGCACTGCGGTCTGCGGGGTGTTAAAGCAATGAGGCCAGTTTTTATAATTCTATCTTGAGCTTTCCCATTATATACCAAAAAGCTTTGCCATTTTTTCTTAACAAAGCTGTGTTATGAATTCTCTGATTTATAAAATGGCATTAAAAAATAGGCTAAAATGTGAATAACAAAGCTATTTTCCATTATTTTGCTTATGAGCTAAATTTAAAATTGTCTTTCACATTTTAAACTTCTAAATTATATACTCACCATTCAATATTTTGTTTCAAAGTTTTATTTTAAAGAACCCAAGAGCCTCTGAAAGAAAATATAGGTCCAATAATAACTACCCAAAACTAAATCGATCATTTATATTACTTACTTTATCTCTTTGGTAGTCATTACATATGACAGAAATACATGCAAGCACTGGATGGCATAAAAACCACAAGATACAGCCCTGAAACAAATAAAAAATGAGTCAAATAAATGCAGCCATATCTTTATTTTCAGAAAGTTCCAGATAAAAACACAGCAGCATATTTCAGAGGCCTTGACTGACCTCAATTGGACTTTAGAGAACTTGCAATACAGATGTAGAAATAAATTTGCAGTTGCTGTGACATTAATATTTTGTTTAATCAAATGGGCATTTTCTAGAGCATTTAATTTCAAAATCTTTTATCTTTCACATTTTGATATAGTACAAATAAGTAACAAATCAGTAATTGAGAAAACCAAGGTATAAATGTGTAATATTTCTGTAAAAAAGTAAGAATGTACATTCATCCAGGCACACACAGAAATTCCGTAAGAATAAACAGAAAGGGATTGATAGTGATAGAGGGGGCTGGTATCTCAGTACAGAAGCCAGTGGAAATGGGCAAGTAAGAATGGGACACTCTTTAACATACTTTTCATATATCTCTTTTCTGTTTTTCCTAAAACCATGGCAACATATTCTGTTTTCCAAAATCAAATTTGAAATAAAATGATGTCAACAAGTAGTAGCTGTTAGCATGCTTAGTATATATTTTTTCCTTAGTATGCAGGAGAAAAGGATGCGGAAAAAAAGATGCAGAAAAATGTGTTTAGTATGCTACTATTTATATAAAAAGGGAGGGAAATATATAGGAATGTCTATTAAAACTTCTCTGCAAGGATGAATTAAGACAGCAGTGACTGTATGAGAAGGTGGGAGCTGAGTAGGTGGAAGAGAGATATGCAATGTTTTGCTACTCTAAATATTTCTGAACATTTGAACCCATTCAAAAAGTTAAATCATAACATATAAAAATAATTTAAGTTCAAAGAAAACGTTTGGTAGTGTTTTATGCATAAAACAAAAGAAGAAATTTAGTTTCTAAACACATTAAATATTTACTCACTTTCCAAACAATAAGCACTGCTATCCCTGTAAAAAATTCAAAAGGGAACCGGCACTTTCTGGCCTGGTCGTGCTCCGTCGCCTCGGGGGCTTCCTAGGGCCGCAGCAGCAGCTTGGCAGTGCTCTGCACTGGGCACTCGGGAGGCGCTGGCCCTCCTTCCACAGCTGCCGCTGACCGCTCCGGGACCCCGGGGCCGGGCGGCTGGCTGGGCGGGTTATCCGAACGCTATTTAAGGTTGCCAGGATGAAGGCACATGGGTCCTCTCAATCTGACAGAAGAATCTTCTAGGGAGAAATGCTTGCAATGTTACTGCCCCTACTCTCTCCTGGTCTCTTCCTTTATCAAATGGATGTAGAAAAAAATTGACTCTGCTTTTAGATCTCACTGCCACTCAGAGGGCACGGAAGTGGGCACGAAGCGAACATCCCGCACGGGTGCGGTGCAATGCTGCAGCCTAGCGTGGTGCCCGGCCTCCCGGTCCATCTGCTCACTCCGGCGGGGAGCCCTCATGGTTTTAAAGCGCCGCACAATTCTGAGGGACATCTAGTGATACTATATGTCTGACACCATAGAAAAATGTAAAATCTCTATTGGCAAAGAAATCATGGGCCAGACAAAATTGACCTGCCAGAAATGACACGGAAACCCCTGTGCCATGGGTTCTGTAAAATGGGGACACCACCACCCCTCTCACAGGCTGGGGAGCTGAAGTGAGCTGAAGCCCGCGGGCGGCCGGCGGCGGGGCCGGGCACAGGGGAAGGGGCAGTGAGCGTCAGCCTGCGGCTGCCTGTATGTGCTTCCTGCAGAGAGAGCAGAGCGCAGTTGATAATCAGAAGCAGCTGTGTTCTGATCAAACCCATACTTTGGCGAAGGTGATGTAGAACTCCCTTTTCAGCGTACTTCTCTCCGTCGTGATGATCTGGTAGAGTCCGCAGCCCAAAGACAATGCTAGGCAAACTCGGAGAATGATGAGAAGGATCCCTGCTAGGTTGTGGTGTGAATAGTGGCCGTGGGGGCTGGTATCTTCAAACTGCTCCCAAAGTAGCAAAATACTCTGCAAAAAACAATACATGTAGAGAAAAAACAATAATATCTGTTTACAATGAAGTACTTTTTCAGCTCTCTTAAACATCCCTTTCAACGTATCAACGTCCTATGAGGTTCTAAGGTACCAGAGGATAAAATTGTCAATTAATAAAGCACAGGCAGTTCTTTCTTTGCGGATGCCTAACCTAGAGCGAATGGGTTATCAAATGAGACTACACACGAAAGAGAGAAAATGCTACTGCTACCATGACTCAAGTAAGACATCTGTAAAGATGAAAATAAGCTGAAAAGATTAAGAGAATAAGTATAAACTTTTTCCTAAATCCATCTTTTTCTTATTTAAACACCTTACTAGAAATCAAACTGTTCTGCACTCAAGCCTACTGTCTCAGGGTAACTTTCAAATACCTCAGGATCTTTCGTAATCCAGAAATGAACAAGTCGGAATTGCTAATTTCAGATTTTACTCTTTTTCCACAGTAACCTCCCTGGGTAAAGGGGAGCATATTTTTAATATTCACTAAGAGCACAGTTACTTATCCTTAGTTGTTTTTCTCCCATATTGTCATTTTAACAGTAAAAAACTCAGCTAGCTGTTCTGTTTACTGCTGTTCACTAGAAATCTCGATCCACACTCCTTCCGTCCCTACCAACATTAACCGCTTAGACACAAAAACTACTACCAGGCTTTCGCGCTGTGACTCAGTAGCCCTCTGTGCGTCCCTTTCACTGGCCTGCTCAGGTCTCAGAGCTGCATCTTTGGTGGCTTCCAAAACCTTTATATGGAAACTCAAGTGTTAATTCCAGTTCTTAGACCGTATCGGGTACCCCAGCAGCCTCTTCCTTTTCTCATTCTCAAATCTTCTACGCCTATTTTACTCTTGCTGCCATTCTTGACAGGTGAGCTCCTTTGTCATCTGCACATATGAATTTCCTTGCTGGACTGAGTATTCGCTCCATGTTACTGAAGATGTTCCTCCTCCATGCCACCAAATTATACCTGTGTGATTTCTTAACCTACATTCCTAAACTTAACTTTTACAACAAAAAAAGTGCTATGATAGAGTTACCATTTCCTGCTATCTGTGTGAGGTGATGAATATACTTGTGATCTTACAATGTATATGTACATCAAAACAGCAAGCTGTATACCTTAAATATATACAATTCCTACTCATCAATTATACCCCAACAAAGTAGGAAAAAACCCTACCAATTCCAATGACTCACTTTTTTACAATTTGCACTCCCGTATTTTCATCTATGTATGTGAATACACGACCTATAAACCATATGCACAGATGCATACGGTTTCTGGCTGCCCGAACCATTCTCCTTGCCTGGGCTGTTGCTGGGTCCCAGGGCCACGTCTAATGTATTCTTCACAAACACTCACATAACAGTCTAGGGTAGTGCCATAAACTCGATTCTTAATTTGTATTTGTCCATGGCAATGAATTTAAATTACAGTGAAATAATAAAAATTCAATTTTTAAAAAAGCTACTAATTGAGAAATGAGGTTTTAACACTACTCTCCACAACTCCTGAATCACACTTAGCTGGAAGACTCTTGTTTCGTTTTAGAAACTTCTAGTTCAGCTCTTTGTCATTAGCCCTCCCTTCCGGGCACCACCTCCTTTCTAAAGGTGACTCTGTGATGCCACTCAAATCAATCGTGTAAATGCAGTGCCCCTACTGCGCTCAGCAGGGACAGAGAAGAGTGCAGCACAGGCCTGACCACTCACTGACGAATTCTGCAACTTATTCGATGCATTGAAACTTGGACTGTAATGCCCTTTACTGGGCCCAGGTGTATTCTTCCTTTTCATCTACAGCCAGTCACAGCCGCGAGGTCAGTGCCAATTCTTATGTTTGCACCTTTCTTTCCAGTTTTGGTAAACCCGCTGCACACAGGCATCTGGAGGGCCTAGGGCGGCGCCTTGCACTGTCACTCTGCAGGAGAAGTAAGGCGTGGAGGACCGTTCTAAAAGGCCAAATTTGTTCTCGTTACGGTTTGCATAAAGAAAAACGAGATCCCAGTCTTTTTTTATTCTACATTTTGCTTTTCGTTCGATCTCAGATATTCACGTGAATTATTTCACGTATAAAGTAGTAGAACTGTACCTAAAGGTCCTTGCCAGTGGACAAATCTCACATTCACTGACTCACTCATTTAATGTTGAGTACTTAATGTGTTATAAAATATGAAAGAAAACTACTAAGTAGAAAGTAAGAATCTAAGCTAATATTAAACAAATTGCACTTGAATAAGCAGATAGGAAGCTCAGGTAAATTCAGTTCAGGCTATTTAATCTATCACTTTTTTTTTTTTAAGATTTTATGTATTTAGTTTGAGAGAGGGGAAGGGAGGGAGACAAAGAGGGAGAGAAACATCAATGTGTGGTTGCCTCTCAAGCACACTCCTACTGGGGACCTGGCCCGTAATCCAGGCATGTGCCCGACTGGGAACTGAACCGGTGACCCCTTGGTTCTCGGGCCCATGCTCAATCCACTGGGCCACACCAGGCAGGGCTAATCTGTTCACTCTTTAAATTCGCATTCTAAAATGACACAAAGCACTCAGGGTTCCAAGTCCCGATTTTGAAATGAACCACGTTTAAACTGGCATTTCTGAGGACTGCAAAGCAGAAACACTGTGTGCCCAGGCTCACCTGTGTTGTGACGGTGAATACAGCGATGCCGGTGGAGGTGGGAGTAGAGTCCCACTGCAGAGGTCTGCTTTGGGACTTCTTCATTCGGACTATGGTCCAGCCCATGCACAGGCTCAGAAGCAGGTATAACATCTGAATTTGGGAAGCGATGTCAAAAACTGAGGGAAAATGAAAATCAAAGTCAGTCGTTTTCATAATGCCAAGAATGTGGTCCTTTTCGAGTTGAGAATATATAATGATTTTTAACCACAAAAAGATGGGCATTTTCAAAAAGCACTGATGAAATTCAGTAATAAGAGATATATATAACAATTCTAAAGAAGTAAAATTTTGCCACTGAATTTGTAAACATTTATGAGGATAGTTAAAACAATGGCAATACTCCCATTTTCATATATGTACATATATATGTATGCCCTTAACACATCTTTATTAAGATAAACTTTAAATCTCTTTGTGTTTCCCATTCTCCTTGGCTTCTCTAACTATGTAGTCCTGTTCTCTATATCTCACTGTTTATGAAAAAAGACAAATTTCAAACATTTCTGCCATGTAAAGAATACTGGTGCCTTCATTTCTCAGTTGCTAATTTTTTTGATGGCTGAACCACAATGTGAAGAGTATTTTCTGAAACTATTAATAATAATTAGGATGACAATAAAACGCACAGCAGCACTAACTTCCAATCGTGCGGGCTTAAGTGTCAGAGTCTGAAGACAAATGGAACACTCCAGGCACCAGTGTGCTGCGCCACCAGGTGGCCATCCCTCACACTGCAGGGCGAGCCTGCTGTCTTAGGGAGGGTGCCACGGCATTGCCTGCGCCCCGTTCAGTGCTACAAGAAAACAACAATCTATAAATACTTCAAGTTGCAGGTATATTTATTTTAGAAGATAATATTCATTGATTCTAAAAAAGATTATCGCTTTCTCATTATAGTATATTTTGATCTAAATTTTGGAATTAACATGTGATCACAATTTAACAAAATAAAACTTTTTCAAATTGCCATTCATAACTTTGAGGTCCACAACTTTTACTTTTCTTATATAAAGATATTCTTGAAGAAACAGATAAAACTAGCTATAGTATAATATGTATATTTTAAAGTTTCAAGCCAAAAACCTAGTAACAATATGCCTTTTCACATGAAGTTTGATATATTTTCCCCTACTCTACCATCCAAATTAAAACTGTATTCTCTACCTTTACGCTTATACATTTGTAATAGTGAATTCTGATAGGGAACTGTCATAACGTTTCAATGAGATAAAATGTTATGGCATTTCAGATCAAGCATAATTTTCTTTCATCATAGATTTTAAATGACTATAATGCCAATTTTGTATTAAACATTTCACAAATACAAATTCAGTTACTTAAAGAAGTTAGAGCCAAAGAAAGGCTCCTACATTAAGTTGCCAGTTTGCAAAAACAAATACGTGGGGGGAAAAGCACTCAATTTCCTTGTTCATTTCTTTATATTCTAAGCACCACACATACTGATAATAATACTGTAACTTTGAGAACAGGTAGAACTGTGCTTATTTGTTGTTGAAAAATAACTAACTGTAGGTAAAATACACAGATCATACAAAAAAATCCCATTCTGTGAGATTTGATTAAAAATCTTTAAATTTCAATCATTTCACTAACCAAACCTGTTGTCAGAATTACCAAAAACAGCAACATTGATTTACTGCCGTTTTGTCACAGACTTTTGCTTTTTAACCCATAGTGAAGATGCCAGACAAACACACTATTTTGTACACAGCAGCCACAAAAACTCCAAAGTCCTCGAGTTTGTAATGGTTTTACTATTGATGGGCTTCTGTGTTTTGCCTCTTTAAGATTCAATTTCCTCATCTAAAATGCATAAGCTAAATTACTTCTAATGTCCATCCAGCTATAAAATATTCTGTGATTCCATTAAACATTCTAAGTCATCTGAGAGAGAAGAGTGGGAGAAGCCGGGGCTCTCCCTGTCTCCATTGTCTCAGGGAGACAATGTTAAAAAAGAAGAAGCAACTCTTGTCCATGCTCAAGAGGGGAACAGCACACATTCTCTTCACAAGGAAAATAAAAGGTTCCAGCAGTTCTAGAATCTTCCACAGGCAGCAAGATCAGGATAAGTGGGTCTGGGGTGATTATAGAGATTACCGTAAGATACGCTATTAAAGAGTGATGAGACCAGAAGAGAAACAGGGAAACATAAGAAAACGTGAATTCTAGAATGGTTTCGTATTCAGAATCTTAGAGCAAATCATAACTAGTTCTCCAGGACTGAGGACGGCCTATGACCTGATGAATGAACTGTTTAAAAAGTCATGATTAGAAGAACTTCTAAATATTTCTTCCCATCATATTTAACTGAAAAATTACTTCATAGGAGTTCCTCTTTAAAAAAAATTAAAAAAACAAAACAAAACATCCCAAAGCTTTGAGGTCAGTTCAGTTGCAAGTATACTCTACGGCTCTGGGTCAGAATATAGGAAAAAGAGTCAAAAAAGGGTTGAAAATAGGGGAAAAAACCCCCTTCAGCTTGGGATCAGAAAACCTGGGTCTGAGTCTTGGCATCACCACTCGACAGCTGACTGACGTTTGGAAATGTGCCTCCTGCCACTGAGCCCTGATCCTCTATGTGCACAAAAGGGAGAAGCAAACCTACACTTCACTGAGGTTTCATTGAAGATAAAATGGAAGAATGCACATAAATGCACTCCAAAAACAATGAAGAGCTACACACAATATCAATTAACAAGAAACTAAATAGGATACATGGGAACTAAATCTGTAGCCCAGTTTTCAGTCATGCTAAATTGTAACCAATCTTGAATAGAAAAATTGCATTAGCACAAAAAAATAATTTACAAAAAAGAAAAACAAGCAAGAAACAGATAGCAAGTTTCTGTTCTTAAAGCAAGGCTCAGAAAGATACTCACATTCTGCCAAACTTCCCATAAAAGGTACCCCTATTCCATCTTTGGAGTAACTGAGGAATTGAAGAAGAGAATATCAGTGTAAATTACAAATGTGAAAAGATTGTTTACAATCAAATCGAGTACAATTTTGGTGGACTAATTAGGATTAACTAGAGGTAATGATGAACACAGTTTTAGCGGTTGCGAGTTACCTGGAGAAATGAATGTAATTAGCTAAAGCTGAACCAGCTTGTAACAGCAATGCAGTTGTCAGAACCTTTAAAATCATGTGCATGGGTCCTCCTTTATTAATAGCCTGCCACAGCGACTGAGCGTAAATGCAAGCAATCACAAAGTACACCAGGACCAGGAGGAAGAAGAACTCATGTAACCCTGTGAAGAGAAGAAAGGAGGTTGCTTCAGTAAAACAAGCCAGTTACAGTGCTGGGTTGCTTTCAAACCTTCCTGACAGCATATTTCTAGAACTTGTTTTTTAACCCAAGTCATAGCATTCACTTTTGTAAGAGAGAGAGAAAAGGAAACTGTTGAGACTTAAATATTTTATACTTTTGCGTAGTTTTAACTATAAGAAGGCAGATTATTAAACTAAACTAGTTACAATCTATAAAAAAGCATAGTGGTCAAGGAATAAGCCCAAACACTACTCCTTGGATCACCGTTTTGCTCAAAAACAGGAAATGAGAACAATGATTTCAGCGTTGTTAGATATACGTGTTACCCCCAAAGTGGATTTCTTTTGTACGACACAGAACCACGCTGAGTCAGTCAACAACAGGAAAACAGGCCCTGGCAATGGGTCTCAAAGTGTGATTCCTGGGCCAGTGGCAGCAGCATCACCAGGGAACTTGCTAGGAGTGAAATTCCTGAGCTGCATCCCAGACCTACTGAACGCAAACTCGGCGTGGGGCTCAGCAGTCCGTGTTCTAACAACCCCTCACGTGGTTTTGATGGCAACTGAGCACGGGAGCCGCAGCTCTAGCACGTAGCATTACCTTAAAGTCCCACTTGGACAAAGCTTCAAAGCACCTGTCGTGACCAGAGTCCCGCTCTGAAGTAAACTGTCTCCAGCTCTCGTCCAAGGGAAATCCTACAGTGGCCGTATGACTCCGCTACCCGGTTAACAAACTATAACCGCCTAATGGCTACCAAATCCAAAGACGAGACACTGGCCAACAAACAGCAGGATTTGCTTCTCAAAAATGTTAGGCTAATCATATTCTCTTGGGAGATCAAACCACAAAACATGGAAAGAATCAGGCAACAGAAATTGAAGTTAAAAGGGACCGATATTGGGATGGGCCAAAGGAGTCAACCTAGGCTATGATAAAATAAAATTTGAGTACAATGACATTTTGAATGAGCAAAAGGAGCTGGGTGGTAAAGACAAGAATAAAGTAAATGTGCAAATTTCATATTTAAAACGGTGCCAGACATGAAGCAGCCTCTAATTCCTACTAGCAGATTTCAGTCGTCTTCCTGCATCCTCAAGATAGATCTCGCCCCTGTTTTTTCTGCACTATCTGGAATATTTTGACTGTCTTCATTTTTTTGAAATTTCAGAAAACTTTTATAACAAACTAGAAGGCTAACTCTGAGTTTAATGGCCTATAATTTACTTGGTCACATCTAAAGCTAGTCTTTAGTGTTAAGGCTTCTACAGTCTGTCTAAATAACACTTGAGTACAGCAACAGTAGTTAATGCCTAGGGCTGTCTCTACTGAGTCTGTGCACCAACCGTCTAAGTTGCAGTCACTTCCATTCTCATTGTGGATTCTGAACCTACTCCACTTTCCCATTTGTGGTAAACTCCAACCAAAGGGCAGAGAAGGGAATATTTCCATTATATGGAAAATAATTTTAGAAAAGCAATCCAGATGCAAATAGTTGGAAAAACAGTCAATAAACAGTTCAATCTCTATCATGTTTCTGGCCTGCTTAGGAGAAAAAAAGAGAGAGATAAGAAGTATTTTAACCACTGGGTGTCTCTCCTGCTCTATGTATATAAATGTTGGTAGTCCAATCTCTAGTCCAGGTGAAAGGCGTATTACTCTTCAGGAAGAGTGGGTCAAACAACAGAAAAGTCATTTTTTTCTTGTAATATTTCTTACACAGAAGAAGTATTCCAGCTTTAGAACTAATGGGACCATAAACCTGGGATTGTCATAGCAACTGAATAAGACAGAAAATGCGCTGATTGTGAGTCAGTAAAATTAATTTTTCTAGGTTCTTTTTTACATTCAGGTTTTTATCTTCCTTCTTAGCATAAAGAATTAAACATGGCATTCTATTTAAAGTTTTATTTATTTATAATTCTTTGCAAACTATCCATTACAAGATAAAGTTTTAAACTCCATTAGGTCACAAATCTACCATGAAAAGGAAATCCTTAGATGATTTACTGCGTAATCAGAATAGTATAGAAGAGGGAGGAACTTTTGAAAATAAGACATTATGTCACCAGCAAAAAAATGTTTTAGGATTACTCAAGATTAAGTATATCTTCTACAGAAAGCTAACATTATACCCAACAAATTATTTCATTGAGATAATATATGAAATATATTGAACTAAGTCATTTGTCTTACACTTTGTTCATTGAATTTTGCATAAATTATTTTTGCCATGACTCTGTCCACAAGACACTTTAAAGATAAAATGTGGGTTCTGCACTCGGTTCTATTTTAAATAAATCCTCAGCTATCAACTTTACTTTTGTTCTGCTGCCATCTTTCACAAGAAAGCACCTTTATGTTCACTTTGAAATTAAAATCTGATTTTAAAATAGATGGATGCTAGGTCTTAAATTTCACCTATACACAAAAGAAGACAACTACTCTGAAATTAGTGTGCAAGAAGTGACAAACAGTTATGTTATTTGGAAATGTATAGATTTTAAGGCAAGCTTAATGGGAAGAAGCACTGGCAAAATTCAGTAGGAAGAAAGCTTACAGGACAGCTTTAAAAAATTCAGCTACAGCTAAATGACAGGAGATGGGAGAGAAGAGGGTACGAGAAGAGGGGAGAGTTGCTGGGTCGCAGGCAGCTCCTGGAACACCTGCCCACTGACGATGCCTGCTGTCTCAGAGCCCCCCTGTCCACCTCACCCTCAAGTGTCTCAAGATATACCCTAATCAGCCTGGCCTATCAGAGAAATTCCAACACCCTTGCCAATACCCCTATTTTCTTTCTGACGCCTTCACTTACATTTCTCTCACCATGAGTACAGCGAGGGCCTCTGACCCAGTTCTGGCCAATGGAATGTGATGGGGGAGCCTCTGGGAAAGGCCTCTTTTTCGATTTTTGCCATCAATCATCCCTCAGTATCCAAGGGGGATGGGTCTAGGACCCGCCATGCTCAGAGAGCCATCGCTGAGAGAGGATAAGGATCACTGGGAATGGTCAGAGCGACAGCAGGCCATGCCTATGCATCACTTCATCTGCATGGGGGAGTCGGCAGAGCGCCTGGCACGTGGCAAATTCAGATTTTGCTTTTTGGAACTGCCTGGGATTACTTTTTTAATATTTTCCATCTGTGATTGATTGAGTATGTGTTACGGAAGCCACAGCTACGGAGGGCTGACTGTATCTAGATATGATGCCCAGAATGGCTGCCACTGGCTTGCTAACTTTGAACATGAGGGAGCTGGCCTAAGGACAAAGTTGGCAGTCATAGAAGACCAGCACGGAGAGATGCTGGATACGCCGGTCTGCAGAACCCTGCGGGATTCTGGTTAGGCAAGATCATTAATCTCCTTATCATCTACAATGACTTGCATTGCTTTTTTTCTGTTACTTTAAGCCAAAAACATTCCAACATATCATTAGCAACATGTTACCAGAGCTAAATGGGAGACCCGACCCATAATCTGTTGGGATAATCGAGGAAAAGACGGGCAAGAGAAAAGAATGACCGTATCTGGGACCTTAAAAACAGTGAAACGGCAGATGTTGACAGAATCTGTAATCTTATTCCAATGAAAACCAGTCTGCTTTAGATGTCAATGTTTTAACCCTCAGGATTCTTGCTACTTCTTTTGGTCTCTAACAAGAGCACAAATATAACTAACCATAATTCTAATTTTTTTTTAAGAAGCAGTTTTATTTTATTTTACCTTAAAGCATGATATTCCTACGTAGTATTTTGTGGCACCAAAGTGGCACCAAACTTGCCTTGTTTTGCTTATTTTTTTTAATCTAGACCAAGTCTGTAAAATACAGGATAAACCAAAGTCTGGTAGATATAAAATACACAAATGGTTTTAAAGCAAACAACTTATAAAATTTAACCAAAATAACATGTAACATTAATTGCAGTTATTTGCACCAGGTTATTCTAACTCAAGCCTCTCAAGTATACGGTTTAATAGTGAATGCTCAATAAAAAGCATAGCGAATCAATTTTCTCTACTCAGGGCAGAAAATGAGACAAATGAGCAAAAGTTTCTGAAATGAACTAATTGGGATTTATTCCCTGAAAACAAACTCCAAACCTAGGGCTACGGAGCAGGAAAAATCCCTCTTAAGGGGTTTTATACCAGCTTCATACCAACACATTACCCAAACAACTGGAATATGAACTTTGAGTTCAGTGGTTCTGCACATTAGAATCAACTTCGGAGCTTTGACCAACTACAAATTCCTGGTTCCCACTCCAAAACCAAATCTGGGTCTCTGAGGGATGGACATCTATTTTTTTTTTTTTAAAGCTCTCTAGATGCATGCACAGTGACAGGTTAAGAACCACTGATACAGACTTCAATGTAGAATTAATCACATTTCATGGCAATGTAGAAGAAATACTATTTTAAGGCCTTTAGGCATTTTAATCTATAAAACAATGTGACCCTTAAGAATTAAGCCAGTCACATGACAAATATGACTACCTTTGAGTACTCTGGTACTTTGGGATCATCAGGTTAGCCACGCAAAGAATCCCATGCTTAAGGAAAGTAAGTACTATGATGAGGTTTTGTCCCTCGCTTGAGTATTGCTGATGACGTGACCATGCAACTTCCCCTATCCTAACATTGAAAAAAAAAACAGATTTTGGATATAAGTATAAACACCTAATCAAAATCAGTGACAGGAGAGTATAGATCAGAAGTCAGGACTAAGAACTGAATCGGGATGGTTAGGGAGAACCCTGAAGAAGAGGCTAACCATAATTCAGGATGGTGAAAAAAATACTAGACAATAAAGGTAAGGTTCGGCATGAAGGTGAGTATGACTGCCAATCAGTGGCTCATGCGTGGCACAGGGCACAGGTTTGATTACGTCATGGTCTCTGGTCAACGTTCACATGTGAAGCTGGCAGTGCAGAGAGAGACTGGCAATGGGAGCCTAGATAAGGAGGCAAGAAAGAGCCTGTCCGTGTACGGGAGCATCTCATGGGTCCACACAGTAAATAAAACAGTCTCTTGAGCTAAAGGCCTACAGCCTGTAAGGCAACAAGGGGGAGAGTGGACTCCACGATGGGGCCGGAGAGAAACAAGTTAGGGAACACCGCGACAAGCGGATGAGGCAGTAGAAGCCCACACCCTCTCACCAGGCCCCATCTCCGGGAACGATCAAAGAGGACACGGTCAACGGCAGAGAACGCTTGTGATTCTGGACATCGACAACAACAAGGCCTCCTCCCAACCAGAAGGCGGTCAGCATTTAGCACCACAGACCTTGGAAACAATGCCCCACCCCTGGGAACACATGAAATCCCAAGAACTAACTGGCCCTGCACACAGCTCACTCTGGAGCTGGCCCGTCTCCGCTGCGACAAGTGCTTTTCGCTTCTTTCACAGCGGCACCCACACCCACGCCTCTTTCTGTTTCTCTACCTGAAAAAACTTGCTTGATTCTCACTGCGATTCATTCCTGAAATCTTTCCTGGGCAAGTCAAGGACCTGGGAAGGTTTGACATGTGAAAGGCCCTGGACTGTGCCAGGGCAGGACCGGCCCCCGGCCCAGCAGCGGTCGGGCAGCAACCAGAGGCAGGAGGGTGTGCGTGTACAGTGACTGCAGCAGAGCGTTACTTTCTGCTGAGCCTAGACCAGTCCTAAAAGTAGGCATCAGATGAAATAATGAAGCCTTATCATTAAAAGGGAACTTAGAAACAATTTAGTCTAGCTAAATCATCTTACAGCATCTTACAGCATCTCTCCAATGCTGTAAGTAGACATGGGTTTCACCAATGCCTTTTGAAACTATGAAAAATAAATGCCAACATCTTTTAGAAAGATAAAAGAAATGGTAGCAATGAGTTCACTTCCGATTATCATCGGCAATTGTTAGCATAGGTAGCTAGATATTAATAAAGGAGGGGAACAAAGGGGATAAAACACCAAGCCTAATAAACTAGGGAGCCAAACTGGATAATAAGTCTGCTTCACTGGGAAGCTACAGTTTCACACACTCCCCAGGGGACCGCTGCGTCCTCTGCTCTCAGGACCTAAGGCCCCAAGTGGGCAGGAAGGATCGCTGTCAGTCACTAGCCAGGGTCACTGAGTTAAAGATAAAACAGTGGGAGAAATTCCTCAGCTGGCCAAGATGGCGTGGGTACAAGTCCTTTCACTCTGAGGCATGCACAGTAGGAACTAAGATAATGACCATACGGGGCACAGTCCAGCCTGGGAAAAGGACTGGATTGAATTGGATAAGGAATACAGAACCCCAGAAGATCTAGAAAATGGATTGGTTAGGGGGGGACCTATCGGAAGCCTGTGAAAGACGGGGAAATTGATGGGCTAGTGTGAAAGGGCACCTGGTTGCTCCCCCGCTCCAGGTAACATAGCCAGCTTAACACAGACAAGCTCTCTCTCTCCTGCTTGGTAACATGTGCTTGCCTGTTCACTGGCACGTTCTCTCTCCGTAGCAGCCATGCGGCTGCATGGACTCCAAGTGCGGGCCTGGGTACCGTGCCAGCCAGAGCACGGCCACGGACAGACGAAGCTAGCTGGACAAGGACAGAGGCTAAGCTGGACTAAACTTCAGCTGGGCACAGAATTTCTGGACACTGGCCCTTGCTCTGGGCTTGATGAAGACAAAGCTGGACTTTTTCCACAGTGGGACAGACAGAGATAAAACCCCGGGAACCTGGGGGCACCCTTCCATTTCAACCCCAATAAATCTTAGCAGAACACCATCTTACCTTCCAAGCATGGGTCCCCAGAAAAGCTTTTCTCGCTACTCCATGAAAGAACCCCATTTCCACCAGCACCACAATGAGCAAACTGCCATTAGTAGGACTAACAAATTCCAATAACAATCTACAACGATCCCACCTACCATGAAGTGAAATTTAACTAAGGTTATTTGCATTTGAAAACAACTTGAGTAGCTTACCCTTGTGTCACTTCTTTACACAAAAGGACCTTTCAGAATTAACTCTTTTAAAACATTTAGCATCTCATTTTGTCACTATGTAAATGTTTTTTCAGACCACAGGATAATTTTTTAAAGTCGATCTCTTCGTACGTTAAGTTATTTGTGACCTGCTGTCCATAACACATGCTCCTGGAATTGCTTTTCTATCTATGGCAATTTATATTTTGAACTAAACATTTAGTTTTGTACAATATAGCCAAACTCCTGCCCTACTGCCACCCACCCACCTTGACAGTGAATGAACTGGAATGGGAATACATTTCTCTCCAAGTAGATTGGCTCTTCCAAATGGGTAATGAGCTCATGAATTCCTTTTCTCTGACAGACGGCCTATAGATCTCAGTTTTTATTCTGACATGTTAATTTACAAATCTTTTTGGATACTTTATGGCATGTCTATCATGAATCACAAGAAGTCATTCATTTCTGTTAGGGCTAGTTATCTCATGTCAGTAGTACAGTACTTAGTCGATGAAAAATTTAATGGGAGTAAACCTAATTTTGGAAAGCATTACAAACTTTGATCATTCCTAAAATGGCTGCAAGCTCCAACAAAGACAATCCTTGAATCTGCTCAAATGACTTATTAAAAGGATAGTCATACAAAGTAGCACAGTTCCTAATCTCTATCATGGAAATTCCGATTTAGATGACTCAGCTTATTAATATTTTTCTGTCTATATAAATAACGCTAGGTTATCATTTCTAAAACACTTAGAATATACAGAAGAAAATAAAACTATCCAAATTTCTACCACCCAACATATGGAAATAATCTGTTAATATTCCTGTACTTCTGTTTATTCTCTGCATTTTTAAACATATTTCAAATCATACCATATAAAATTTAGTGTTCTGCTTTTTTAACTTAATAGTATAACTAATAAAATGTTATAGGAAGATTCATTTTACCATTTCCCTACTATTGGACACATGCGTTATTTTTAACTTCTAACATTCTAAAAGCACAACATGAAAAAATTTGTGCATAAATCTTTTTCTATATTAAGGACATATATTTAAATGCATATTCTTACCAGATTCTCCAGCACTAAAATGATCAAGAGGATTCCCTTCGGCATCTGGGTTTAGTAACATCATTTCAAATGGTATGTCTTCCACCTGAGAGTTCTCACTGTCATCTTTGCATGTAAACTTGTCCGC
Source organism: Mormoops blainvillei (assembly GCA_004026545.1). NCBI lineage: Eukaryota > Metazoa > Chordata > Mammalia > Chiroptera > Mormoopidae > Mormoops > Mormoops blainvillei. Next base: position 100,766 of record PVJD01004495.1, read on the forward strand.
ATAAAACACGTGCCATGTTTGTGGGTACGGAATCTGGGACACTGTCAGGTTATGTTCAGTCTGATTCATGGTCACTTTAAAGAGAAAGATGATGACACTTTCAAAGCAAAACTCTCAAATGTATTCACTGTTTTAGTCAGGCAGTCAATCTGAAGTTAGAATTCTCTTGTTTAACTCTTATAAGCCTTAGAAATTCAAACCCTGTCGTAGCACTGGCATACAGTCTGTAAACCATAAACAGAGAAAAATAACATACCTTGACCAAAGGAATCACTATAAAAGTACTATGAAACGCCACAAATGAGTAGAATCATTTCACTGAAACTCTGAATTGTAATTTTAAATGTTTCCAAATTTTTCAAGTGGGTTAGTGACATTCAAAATTTTTTAAAATTAAATTTATTGGGGTGACACTGGTTAACAAGATTACATGGGTTTGAAGTGTACATTTCTGTGATACATGATCTATACATTGCATTGTGGTAAAATATACAAAACACAACAGTTAGCATTCTAACGATTTTCTGGCGTGCAGTTCTGAGGTATTAAGTCCACTCGCAATGCTGTGCAACCGTCGCAGTGACATACTCGAAAACTGCTTGAGTTAAATTTAAAATGAAGCATTTAACTTAGAAAATTATATCTAATAGCTCTGACTCACAAATACCTTCAAAAGATTTTCCAAAATCTTTTTCTAATTGGCAACTCTTTAAAAAGGTGCTACAAGGAGAAAACAGAAATTATAAGAATATAAGTTATTACACTGAATCAGGTCTATACAGAGGTGGGACAGAGTGGTCTCGTGAACGTTGGCATTACACAAAGCTGTACTTGAACCCTGGCTCCAATACTTACCTTTATGTGACCTTGGGTAAATTACATAAGCCTTGGCACTCACTTTCTTCATCTGTAAAATGAAGATAATTCTTAGAGCAAAGAGCTGATGGAAGGGCTAAGTTATATGAGCCACTTTGCATGGTATCTGTCATACAGTAGTTACTGAATAGAGGTTATTCTCCTTTTCCTTTCTTTAAAAAAGGTGGCTTTTTTAAAAAAGTGGTTAGACTAATAAGTGGTTCTCCATCCAAGGTAAACTGTTCCCTTCCAGGGCACCTGAAAATGTGCAGGGACAGTTTTGTCACAATAGTTGAGAAGACACTTGGAGGGGGCTGTGCTAAGCCTCATGAAATCCATGGTAAAGTGTCACAAAAAAGAACTGTTACTCTCCAAATGCCAACAGTATCCCCTTTGAGAAATGCCAAATGATGTCTAAAATCCCTTCTCAATTTAAAACTACGATTCTGACCTAACAGGCACTGGCTAACACCATTGCAAAGTTACAGAAGTTAGTACCTCAAACAGGATGAGAAGAAGAGTTAAAAGAGGAAGTCTTAGCCCTACTACTTACCAACATTCTGACTCAGCAAATAAATTTACCTAAACTCTCTAAATTTGTTTTTCAGTAGTAAAATTAAGATACCTGCCCTAGCTAGCTCAGATTCTTGGAGGAGCAAATGAGACAGTACATGAAAATCCTATGTAAAGAGTCTGATTCCGTACAAAGTTGAATATTCTTAAAATATCAGATTATGATGGGCCTGAGCCCCAACTCTAGACCGCCTGTACAGCATGCCGGCCAGTCTTGATCTTTTTCTCAATTGAAGAGAAAAGCTTTTTAATAAATAAAAGACGTCTTGAGATAACTGTGGAAATCTGCCTATGTGAGAAATTTTAGAGGACATTAAGTAACGATTTACTTTCTTAGGTGTAATATGGTATTGTGGTTATGGAGAAGAACATCCTTACCCTTATATGAGGTAGACTGACATAACGGTGGTTGACTAGAACTGCTCATGACATCCACGGTTTATTTCTTTCCTTCCTTCCTTCCTTCCTCCCTTCCTCCCCCCACCCCCGCCTCCCATCTATTTAATCCTCACTTGAGAACATTCCTTTACCGCTTCTTAGAGAGAAGGGAGAGAAAGAGGCATCAACTGTTTGCCTCCCCTATGCTCCAGACCAGGGATTGAACCCACAACCTACACACGTGCCCTGACTGGTAATCAAACCCGCGACCTTTCGGTTTCGAGACAATGCTCCAACCAACTGAGCCACACCAGCCAGGGCCCACAGCTAAGTTTCATGTGGCTTGATTAAAAACAAAAATCACAAATACATAGCACATGTAACAAAATATTAGCAATTACTGAATATAAGCCAAGGATATACAGATGTTGGATATAATACACATTCAACTTTTCTGTATGATTAAAATTTTTCCTAATAAAAAAATTGGAAAAATGCTATTTATAGGTTGTCTTTAGAAGGAAGATACTGATACACACAGTCGGGATTCAAATTTTGAGGACTTGGACTTTACCTTTGGGAATTTCACTAACAACAGCTAAACTGGGTACGGCGCTTTTATCAGCAATACCACGGCACTGTTATTTTGGTTATCTGAAAGGAGTTGACATTTATACTGGTTTTTTGTTTTTTCAACTGTACAGTTGCCAGAAAAATGTAACAAGTACTCTAGTTTCTGTTAAATATCTAAAATCCTTTAATAAGAATTCAATATATAATCAATACATGGCTCGGAAATAAGGTTTTGGGAATGTACAGCTTGTAATTACATAATTTGGACCTCATTATATAAAGGTTCAGCTATGTTGCTGTTCTACCACTTGTACTTTTTCTCTTAGAGAAAACAATATAAAAATTAACCATTATATTTTCACCAATACACTTTTTAATGTTTCATTTTAAATTATGCAGATTTACATCAAATTAAAGCAAAAATGTACGTCGTAAAGTGATACCGCCTTAACTTTTTGTCTTGCTGCCTTTTTCAGAAAGCCTGGAAAATAAGCCTCTTGACAAAACTGTATTCATTGTTTTCGAGACAAAAGACTACAGCACAGCACGCACATTCTATGCTGATGTAATTGGTGCCTCAAATATTAACAAAACCTGAATTGCAGAGAATGATGTTATATGCCTAACTGCTCAGTCATATTATAAAAGGAAATGAATACAGTTAACAAGAATATACAGAATAATAATATACTAACACCTTTAAGGGGTTGATAAACATGCCGGATGCACAAAAGGAAATATATGCACCTGATGTACAAAGACATTACTGAATATGTTTTATATACAAAATTATATTTAGGTCTTCTAACCTGCCAGCAAATTACTCTTAATCTCCTTGTTAAACTTTTTACTTAGAAACTTATTTTTAGTTTTTTTAAATGTCTTATTTGCTTGCTTTAAAAAATCTACAAAATATTTGATCATTATTTTTAAAGCTACTGTTTTATGACATTACTGAAAGAGAACAAAGGAAGACTGAAAAATAGTTTCTCAAACATTAATCTGGGAGAATGTATACTCCAAGCCACATTTGATACTAGGAGATTTTTCAAATCAACTAGTCTTTTCATAGTTCACAGCAGCAGTGAGGTTTTACATAGGCATTAGGCATAGTTAATGAACTCATTATAAGTAGGTGAAAGGCTATTAATTCTTAAAGCCCCATTAAATGGCCAGGAAATGAGAATTATTTCTACAAGAAATTAATTTAAAATGCAGTACTACTACAGTGTCATGAATTTAAGAATAGGCTTTGTGTTTCAGCACATCAAAGCTCCGAAATAATGACATAATATAAATATGACAATTAATATAATAAAGTTATAATAAAGTTCGCTAATAAAAGTTAGCGAATATAGATTTTCTTAAGACTTGGCATTTGTTATTAGAAAAAGAATTGATGAAATATGTAGAAAGTGATTTATGTCTCACCAGTCCTTAATTTATTTCAGGCCCCCAAATTTAATAAAACAATCTCCCTCAAAAATTCCTGTTTCTTAAGATCTTCCGTTCTAATAATTTCAAAGAACACCCTTCCACTCAAGAAAGTAGGAATGAGAAAGGGAAAAACAGAAAAACAAATGACGACAAAAGGTTTTATAAGTTACAGCCTATGTATATGTAACTCCATCCTAAAGAATTATAATTAGAATCGCAGCATTTTGGGACTTTGAGAAACCTTAGAGGAAACTAGGCCAGCTTCCTTGCTGTGCGGGTAAGTGAAGTGTGGCTCAGAGATAAGAAGGTTCTGTAAGTCACTCACAGCGATCCTCAGTTCAGCGGTCTTTCCACTGCACCAGTCTCTCTGTACACGTAAGTTCTGGGACAGAAGGCATTTTATAACTGATACAAGAGTTATGATTTTGCAAGTGTATATAGTATATGGTGTACTAGCATATGATGCAAGAAAATAAATCCATTCCTATAGCTCAAAGCTTTAAACTACCTGGTAAGTTTTTAATGGAAAACAGAAAAAAAGACTCTGAGGTGTCGAATACAAAGCAAACAACCTACCAACTGAAAATCCCTCAAGCACTAAGGTCTATGATAATTCATCCTACAAATACTTAGTAAATGCCTAACTCAGCACTAGAGTATCCCAAATCCTCATTCTCATAGTACCATATAACTAACATTCATAGTACTTATCGGAGTTGCAAGTCTACATTTACACTGATGTGATTCATTCCATCACACCCGCGGGCCGTATGGATTGCGACAGTGTCAGTATTTTGGTCCATGACTTACCACTGGTGCCTAGCATAATCCACGACACAACAGAAGTGCCCAGTGAGTGAATGAATGAATGGATGAATGAATGAGTGAACAGACCAAAAGAGCCTCCGTGCTCTTACTGATTGATTTTATAACAAATAAAGTGCAAAGCGGTAACTATAATAAGTGCTGTGGAGGAACACAAGAGGCTATAAAAACTCGTGTTAACTTAGAGGAGGGAGGAGCCAAAGAGGGAAGGAAGAAAAGCCTGTGCAAAGGCCCAGGAGAGCACTCAACTAAAACGAGCACGACCAAGAAAACGGGGCAGGAGGGCTCGGCCTGGCTGCCGCCGCGGCCAGGGAGGGGGCTGCCGCCGCGGCCAGGGAGGGGGCTGCCGCAGCAGTAAGTACAGGCAAGAGTGACACGGAGCGGGTGGAGAGGAAGCACATCAGATGAATTCAAGAGATATTTAGAGGTAGCCCACTGATAGGCTGGAAGGGGACGGGGGTCGAAGAGGGGGGTGCTGGCAGGCTCCTTGGTTTCCAGCCGGTTTCCTGGACGGATGAGGCGCCAGTTCCTAAAACGGGAACACCGAGGAGGGTTTGGACGGGCGAGAGATTTGTAGGTACGTGGAACACTTAGACGAACACACTGGTGTACTAAGGAAAAGATGACTGAGAGTGAGCACTTGCACAGATTTCGCAGTAAGTTCTGAGATTCAGGGCTGAGGTACGTACCTTTGTGTAACTGCCTCTTTGACACTCGAATCGTTAAGTCATTCAGACTTCTTCGGCACACTGCCGGTGTCCTCTCACACATCTAACAAACCGTCCTCGCAGTGGGTGGCAAGGACTGGGGACTTCTGCTTTGAGCCCTATTCTGGCTCACTGCTTTACTAGGCAAGCAGGGAGCTGCTGAGACTGGGAGACCGGGTGCTTAGAAATGGCAGTGTTTTCCTTGACTAGGCTACAAGAAGATTCAGAGGCCGATCAGCATGTAAAACGTGATGGGGAAAATACAGAGCATGAAGGGAAGAGGGGTAATTTCCATTTTTTCTCATGGATGCTTCATATTCCTAATGTCCCCTTCTAACAAGTGACTTCCAAGAGGCCAACTGGGCAGCATGGCACACGCTCTTCATTTCTACATTAAAAAGACCTGCACTTACTCTGGATGGCTAACACCCTAGTGCACAGGACAGTGTTGGTGAGAATGGAAGAGCTCAGGGATCCAGGGAACTAGGATAATAAAGGCAGGGCCTCTCTAGAGGCCAACCTAAAGGTTTACAAATGGGGTGGTCCTGGTACGTCCCAATATGACTTAATGTGTCACCATGTGACTAGGTCCCATGTTCAAATAACATGTTGCAAAACAGCATCACTTGGGCTAAACTGTACAACTGACTGAGATACTACGCGTTTGGGGCTTAGCTCAGTGCTAGCATATAATATAATACGTATTTAACAAATGTTATCATTCACTCCATGCTGCCGCTGGGTCAAAATATACCTGCCATATGGGTACGAATTATGTGACCTGTAAGAGGTCTGAATGAAAGAAAGTATACCCTTATAAATTATCTGTATATATTTTCAAAAAGTTTGAATGACAAAGGGGGAATGATAAAGGGGGCATTCCATCTTTAATCATGGAAAAGGTCAGTTTCCTTAAACTTCAGTTTAAAATGTGCTAGACAAAAAGTCAACACAGTGTGATATATGCTGTGTCATGAAACATCTTGGTAGGCAAGCACTGCATTTAACATTACAGAGGAAAAAAACACACCTAATCAAATAAAAAAGGCTATACTCACTTGTCAACTGAGCTTTGTTCAGTTTTTCACTACAGCTATAACCATGACTGCTCTCCTGAAGCGTTAGCCATTCCTGGGCTTGAAACAGGTAGAGTTTAGCTTCTTTTCCAATGGCTACTGCTATATTGTTGATTCTGACACAAAGAAGAGCATGGTCACCTGGACAGTAAAACAAAAATTATCAACTAGTTTGGTCTTGTACAAAAGTGGGATGGCAGGACAACCCAACACCCCTTAAAAAAGGGGACTTTAAAGAACATGATTTTTCTCACATCTCACTTAACTAGGTAGACCGCATTAGAATGAACGTCCCATTCAGTTGCAAGGCAAGAGATGCGAAGCAGGCATGGTGTTCCCTTATACTTCCGCTAACTGATGACATTTCACTGTATAAACAGCGACATCTGCTGCATGTGGGCCTTCTATTAATTTTTGCCTCATTTTACAACTCCACATATCTTTGACATCTGCTCATAAACTATCTACAGAAACTTCCTGTTTCTTTTTTTAAATATAACATGGTTGTTGCTATTGAATTATACTTTTAATGTAAAAAATAAGCATAGCTAATAGCAAGAAAGTTTAAATGACTTTTGGGGTAGACATTTTATACCTGACACAAAATGTGACATGGGATTTTTTACAATAAAACTTTCATAAGATGTTGCAAGATTAGTGTAGGATGAGCCTGGCTGCACGCCCCAACTACATTTAAGGCCCAGAAATAAATGGCAAAAAATAAGTGCCTGTTTGGAAATGGCCTCTGGGTGAGAAGTAAAGCAAGAGGCTGTTTCATTTTTCATTAAAGAAATTTCTATTCTCTTATTGTTTTCCTTTTTATTATTATAATTATCACTTTACTAAACATTTTAAATAAATTTAAATGTATTGTATGGATCAAAGGTGTATCCTGTATAAATTAATTACATTATAAATTATCAAAGGTTCAAATGACGTTAAGACCCTATTAACATCTTAAATTGCATTCTGAACTGGAGTTCATTATTTCAATATAGTTGTGGTATTATTATTTTGCTGGACACAAATTATAAAACTTCCAGGACACACTTACGTGCATTTCTGTCAAGTTCATTTTGGGTCTCATGATCCACAGTTAATCTACTCCTTTGGTGGCACAGTAACTAAACTGTTCAAACGATAGTGACAACTAGGTTATCAGGTGTTTTACTTGTTTTCCAAAATCTCTTTATTGCAACTGGTTTTTATTCAATTAGTCTTAATAGCAACAGACCCAAGAAATGTACCTTCTGGGGCTTAAACTCACACGTAATTACAGTGCCTTAGTGTATCTAATCAGGTTGAAACAGAAGTGAGCAACTGATTCTTCTTGGAGGGAAGGATCTCGAAAAATGCAGCAGGCGTGTGTCATCTGTACAACGTTTGTATGGGGAGAGTTGGAGAAACGAGGGTTTAGGTGCAGAACACAATCGCCGAGAGGGGAGAGGGTGCTGACGAGGGTGTAGGGAGCAGCGACGGTGGGCGTCGCAATACACGCATCCCACGATCCCGCTGAGCTGCGGAGTGAGGAGCGCTGCCGGCGGTGCTGGAGTCCAGGTGAGCTGGGCGACGTTTCCGGCCTGGTGGCCCGGCTCCAGGTCTCCCCACGGAAGGCCGGGGGCGCGGCCCGCGGGATGTGTCCACTCGCCTTCATCCCTCTCCCCGCCCCCCGCACCTACCGTGGAACCCGAAGTGGCCGATGCTCTGGCCCTGCGCGTCTCGGGCCGCGGCGGTGCTGAAGCTGCCCCGCAGCGTCTTACCCTGGCTGCCGGGCGGCCACCAGCAGCAGGCGAGGGCCACTGCCAGCAGCCGCAGCACCCCCATCCCCGCCTGCCGCTCGGCACCCACGCCGCGGCCGCCAACCACCAGCGGCTACCGGTCCCACGTCGGCAGCTGGCAAAAGGGGAGGAAGGAGCACGACTGCCCCGCCGACCCGCCCAGGAGATGGGCAACCAATGAGAAGGGCGCCTCTACCACGAGCCGAGGACACTCACCAATCAGAGGCCGACATGGGCGGGACGTGCAGATGCGTGCGTCCCATCACTTCCCTGCCTGTTGGCTAGTTCCCGCCTTTTTCTATGGAGAATTAGGAGGATGTTGCTTCAGGTTACGGAAAAATTATTGCCCTCGTGGTCCACTGCGCATGCGTGGGAGCGCGGGCACAGGCTCTCGACTTTTCAGAGGACTGTGGGATTTGGAAAGAACTAACGAACCCACGGCAGCACCATTTCTGGTGAAGGGAGAACTGCCGAAAAGCCCTAGGTGCCTATGTAGCCTATTGGACGTTTCCACTTTAACCTCTCAAAGATAGTTAACTGTGCATGTCCAATCGATTTTTTTTCCTCCTAGGTTCCCTGTTTTCTTGAATTAGACCATCATCTACTGGCCAGACAGCTGGGAATTACAGAGACTCCCCCCAACCCTTATAGGCTGCATCCTGTCAACTCAATTCAACAGGTGTTTATTAGAGCATCTTCTGGGCGGTGATGGTAGGAAGCAGCAGCCACTAACTATCCTCTCCAGGCCATCATGATACAGTCTTCTTACCTAGCCTGTGGCAACTGACCTGCTTCCAGTCTTATTTTTCTCCAATTGGCTTTGTTGGAGCCCATCCCCAGAGCCACAGAAAGTTTGGGGAAGTGTCACTTGACTGCATCACTTTCCTTTCAAAGTTCTCAGTTGCTTTAGTACATAGCTCCCTCTTTAGTTACAGTTTTCGAGCCTCTCAAATTTCTCTCTCGACTTTTTAAAAATCCCCATCTTTAGTGAGCCACTGCCAGTTCGCTGAGCACTCGGAGTTCACCTTTCTGGGCCTCTAGCACTGGCAGATCCCCCTGTCTGGAATACTTGTTTTATTCTACTACTCAACCTCCACAGTCACTTTCCTTTTTCTACTTTACCCTTCTTCCTCAAGGCTCTTTTAGAAGCACTCCGCAATCCCACAAGTGTGTGTTAGATGCTCCTGGAACAGGCCCCTACTTCCCTACCCATGCACTTATCACAAAGTATTCTAAATGTTTACTGATTTATCTGAATCCTCTACTATACTGTAAGCTCCAGCTGGTCGGAGACTATGTCACCATAAGAGTAGAAGCTTAAAATTATTTCATGAATAATGTATAAAAATTATTTTCACTGGACAACCAGCTTTATTATGTAGAAGCAAATTCTCACAATGGACCTCCCCTTTTAAGTATTCCCCTCTGAAAACTTAGGGGAATACTTCTTATCATATAGCCAGTATTTCCTGGTATCTCTGGAAGACCAGGAATAAACTGAAGGTATTAATATTATGAGATTTTTTTAAAAACTACATTATATTTTAATTATAAAAGTAGTTCAGGTAGCTTAGAAAAGAACCACAGTCAAAATTTTATGAAATAAAATGTAAGTCCTCATTCCCTCTTTTCCTTGCTCATACCTGATACCCAAAGTTAATCCTTGTTAATAGTTTAGGGTGTATCCTTTCAGACACGTGTTTGGAAATATATATGCTATTTGCAAGCCAAAAAAAAGGAATAAAATTGATCCTGAAAAAAAAAAATCAGAATATGGGCCTTGAATGCTGTGAGGCCCTTTTTTCTGTTATGTCTTTCTTTTCTTTGTTACCAACTTGTTTTTCCCTCTCACTGAAAACAGGCTTTTTGATTCCTTGGTTCATTTGAATGAATATGGCCACCAGCAAGACCAAAATCTGTAGGTCCTCAGAGCTCAAGAAGAGTAACTAGACTTATCCTAGAATCTTAGTCCAATTCCAAATGCCAGGAAGAGGCTTCAGTTGGCGGAGGGTGAATCCCGGGGCATGCCCGGAGTGCATCAAGTTGGGAAGATGATGAAGGGTGGGGGAGTCTGGTCATATAAAACTGTAAGGATCCACTACAATAAATTTCGTCCTCATTCTATGTTGGTATATATATATTTTTAAAGGCTATATATCAGCCCATTGTATTTTAAAAGTGTGAAAGTATTAGTAGACATTTATAGTGTCATTTTTCATCACTATGAGCAATTTAGCAATCAACATACCTGTGTTTTCCTGCAATTACCCACACTATACATCACAGAACTTGGGGAATCACAGGATACATACATTTGAATTTTGCACATATATTACTAATTTGCCCACCAAAGTGGTCTTACCAATGACGCTTCTACATATCTGGGTATTCCTATTGCTATTAGAGTCTGCCAACACATTGTTTAAAAATCCACAGGATTTTTATTCACCTATTTAACAATAGTTACTGATGGTTTTTGCTGTGCCAGGCTTGGCCCTAGGGCTTTGGGATTATATGAGGAAACAACGCCTCTGCCCTCATGGAGCAGTAGCAATAAGCAATTCAACATAAATGTTGATAACTGTTATGGAGGAAAATAAAGGGTAGCGTTGTTTGGCGGGGCTGGGGTACAGTTTGCTATTTTAATTTCAGAGGTCAAGGAAAGACTCTCTAATAGGGTGGTATTCAAGCTGAGAATAGGAGCAAGGCTAAATACGAGGCAGACATCTGGGGAAAAAGCATCCAGACCTAAGGGAAGTGGCATGCCAGGCGAATTCAAGGAAAAGCAAGTAGTGGTGGCTAGGGCAGAGGAGGAAACGATCTAAGGGTAGGATCTAGGGAACATCTTTACCTTAATGGCAATCAGCCTGCGCTGTCTGTAATAATAGTAACAACAACAGCAAAAGGTGATTTGGTTAATCCAACCTCCCATCTCTATACTTTTGCGAGAACTCCCCGGGGAGTTCTCAACTCGTGCAGATCTATGCAGATCGCCGTAGTACAAGAATGAAATGAAGGCAGTCACTCATAACTCCGACATTCTGTGCATCTAAGTAAAGCCTAATTCATGCTGGTGACACTCGCCGGCAAAACTTTCCAAACCCCACTTTTCCAAACACCCGCAATTACCGCTAGCTAGCCAGGGTACAGCGCAGAATAGCTGCGCCTGCGCAGTGGGGCTGCGGAGCGTGCGCGCCAGAGGGTTCCGCCCAGCCCTCCAATGGGCGGAGATAAATCAACTACGCTCCGGAAGCCGCCCCTGGCAACCCGGGTTAACGTGTCGGGGGAACTGGGCACGTCGTAAAAGGTCGTGGTCGAACCTCCCTACGGTACAGAGACCTGTGGCTTTATGGTGCCAGGCACAACTGAGAAGGGGAGATGTCGGCTGCGGGTGGGGTGGATCCCTCGGGTCCTCCCAGCAGCTTCTCGAAGCGGGTCCTGGTGACCGGGGGTGCTGGTTTCATGTAGGTAACGGGACTAGTGGCCCCTCCCAGAAACTCCCACCTTTTCCTGCGGGTCTGCTTGCTCTAGGCAACTTGGGACAAGCTTTGGGTGTCTGATAAGGGGAGGGTCTTAATGCACGACAAGACGTTTATTTATTCAGCTGAATTAAAAATTCTCTATTGACTTTTGGTGCCTCTTTCCCTCTTACACCCGCAGTCAGCGAGTCCTCTACCCCTACTTCCACAGTATATTCACAAGGCCACTTCTCACCTCCCTTCCCCTTCTACCCTAGCCCACGGTACTGTCTTATTATTATTATTTTTTTTGCCTAGACTACTACCGTAGCGCCCTGATTGGCGATAGTGCTTCTGTTCCTTACAAGTCAGTGTTTATTAAGTGACAGTGCATCAGACTTGGACTAAAATCGTGATTCTTTACCACATCTTGAAGACTTTCACGTACCCGGGCATTACTTTTCCAATCTGCTCTCCTGCCAGTCTACCCTTTTTTTTATTGTGCCTGCCACACTGACCTCTTGCTGTCCCTGGAACATACAAGATTCCTTCCTCGTTTCTCGAGTCCTTTGCATTTGCTTCTCTTTTGCTTAGTCTGTTTGCATCACTCAGTTCAGACATCTCTTCAGACATCACCTCCTCAGAGAGGCCTTACCACCCTGTCTCAAGTACCCTTCTCCCACTAACATGCTTGTCACTGCCTGAAGTTGTATTATGTATTGTGTTTACTTGTTTATTGCTTGTACCGCCACTTAAGGATGTGAACTGAATGAAGGCAGAAACTGTTGTACTTTCAGCACCAGAAGGAATGTCTGGTTCCTTTTATAAAGATCTTCAGTAATTGTTGAATGGATGAATGCATTAAGTACAAACAAGAAGTTCTTCCAATGTCTAGTGGAAGAAGAGGAACAAGGGACTCTTTCTCCCACCACCCTATCTACCCCCCAGCCCATTAGCACATTCCATCTCTTCTTCTGATCGACAGCGACTTGGAGGAGGGAACCAGGCCTGCAAGGTTTACTTAATGACAACAGAAGCATGGACATAAAAGGGTGGTCCAGGGGTGATAGTGCTGGTTCAGGAAGGGCACTTCTGCAAAATGCTATGAAAGGGCTGTCAGGTACAAACTCTCCAGTTCAGAATTTGGTCAAGGGCTGCCCTTGACCCTGCCCTTGTTTGGTGTATATGGTATCATCTCACTGAGATATGCCTCTCGTTCCACTTCAGGGTCCTCTGAAACCCAAACCCAGGAGCCACTGTGGATCTCCAGTGCAGGGTGGCGTCAGCTGTTAGCCTTGAAAACCTAGGCTTAGTCTAGGATCACCCTCGTTCCCCTGATTTACACCATCAAATTCTGGTACCAAGAGCTCGCAGGGGAAGTGGGATTACTATGAACATAGACAACTCCTATGCTCATAGCAACTTACTTTCATGTAGTTATACCTACAGTCTCTGAAAAGGCTCGTTACAGCCCGTTTGCACTGACCACCAACCACGGGCCTTATCATCTGGCCTTACTCCCGTACTCAAAGTGTGGACAGATCATTTGAGTAAACTAGTTTTTTCTTATACTCGGGACCAGTAAATTCCCTCTTCTCCGTAGTGTAGAGAGAATATAAGGCTTTGTATATTGATACTGTGGACAAGTTAGTAAAAATGGTGGGGGCGGGTGTCAGTGTAGTTATATTTCTTGCAAAAATATAGAGGTACCTTTGAATAGTTTCCTGATACTTGATGACTTAGGGTAACAGTTAAGAATTTATGGAAGTGATTAAGTGTTTTACTAACAAGATATACTTTTTTCTTACAGTGCATCACATGTGATTGTCTCTTTAGTAGAAGATTATCCAAACTATATGATCATAAATCTAGACAAGGTGAGTTTTATAAAAATGAGCTTCATGCACTGAAAGTTATTAGAGCACTGTCATGCTGATATTTTAGTTCTTTATTTAGTCATTTTAGAAACGTAGGGACCTATATAGTTATGCATTCATGCATTATTTAATCTTACATAAAGTCTTTTGAAACTTTTTTATTTATTATGATAGCTCATAAAAGTTTTAAGAGCAGTATTTTTACAAAAAAAAAAAACACCCTAAATTCAATATTTAGTGTAATCTTGTGATTATTAACCTTTTTTTGGAGTTGGAATATTCTGATTATTTGACTTTATTATTTGATTTTATAACTGCCACCTCATGGAAAACTAGATTTTTAAAAATTAAAATGTAAATAAATTAATTTAATTTTGAGAACTTTTCTGTAATAATTGAAGTCTCCATAGAGAGTCCGAAAGCCATGATTGGTAATCACTGAATTTTTTACTTTAAACACAAGGTGCAGTTAGTCTCCTTCATTTCATAAAACGTAATAGTAAGTGTGTATAGTCAAAGAATAATCCATAAGTCTTAGGAATTTTTACCTTCTTAATATGAGAGACAGTAATTTTTTCCCTCATCTCCACCAATTTACCAACAGTTAACTCAGGAAAAAGTGTAATGAGTTATAATGTGTAACACAAATGTAATTGTTTTCAACCACTAATTCTTTTCCAGTAAGGAATGGTAAACTTTGCTAGCCTCCCAGGGCTGGAGGCAGATCTGGGCAGAAGAATTTTTTAAAGGAGAGGTTTATAGCAAATGATTTTTTAAAAATTTGAAACATTAACAAAATTGTATTTTTTTGTTTGTTTTTTACTTCTAATATATTAGAAACATCTAAAAATACAAAGAGCAAACACTTTAAGAAGACATGTTCTTATGTTATAATCAAAACATCTTTAAAATAAATTGATATTTTCTAGGAAAACCTGTCATCACTTTTTGTGTTGTGTCTCTACCCTCCCTTCCCCTTAACTTATTTTAAGCTGGATTACTGTGCAAGCTTGAAGAATCTTGAAACCATTTCTAATAAAAAAAACTACAAATTTATACAGGTATGAAAGTTTCTTATATGATATACTGTGCCTCTTTAGTTATTTAGATGTTTTATCTTCCTTCTTTACAAACTTACATAATATGGGCTTGGAAAGCATGCCAATTAAAGACCTTTTAGTTTCCAGAAGTATCACGTGCTATAGAGAATACTACTTTTAGATCAACACTACATTGAAAGTTATATGTGATTTTTGGTGTCTTGGCAGATCTGTGAATAGCTGATTGAACTTACATGGTTTGTAATTTTTTAGGTCCTCATTATTCCTTCTAAATAAGGCCTTGCTGGAATTTAAAAAGACTGGTTTAAAGTTAGGTGTTACTTAGGCCAGCCAACATCCAAAAAGCCCACCATACAGCCTGTAGGATAGTTTTCTCGCATGAAAGTTGATTGATTGGTTCTAGAAGACTGATTCTTACCAGCCACTCTCAAAAGAGCCCAAAGTAGAAACCGGAGAGCCGGGTCATTAATTTGCAAGGGGAAATTTTAATGGCGAGAGTAACTATTTATCCTATGTTTGTTTATTTATTTATTTTTAGTGATTCTTTTAACTACAAATCTCCAAGAATATACTGAGAAAACATTTTCTGTTCTATATGAAAGTGTTTCCTTCAGTCACTAAAGAATTATTGATAATACATATTTTTAGAACTATACATATAACAAAAGCACTCATAAATTTACTTAGTTGTGATTAAATACATTTTTCAAAATGTCATTCCAGTTGTAACATTTACTCCAAATATCTTTCAATAATGCTTATCTCAAACTTTTGAAAATGTTTAAAAATTTTCCTGTTAACATAGTGGCCGTAGGTTGGCAAGTCCTTAATAGTAGTTGGTGCTTAATAAAATATTTTAGATATTTATTTGTAAAAAATTTTTGAACTGAGTATTTTATATCTTAGGACCTGAAAAAGATGTATCATTCATTTTTGTACTTATTTGACTGCTCAGTTGAATTTTTAAGATAATCTCTCTTAAACTGGGGAGGGGAGAATTAATTCTTCTCATTTTTCTTTGTCGTTGTTGGTCCTACAGTAAGATGGTTCTTACGAATGGGAATGCCCAATGAAACTTAGTTTTTTCATTTTGCTTTTATGTAGGGTGACATATGTGATCCTCACTTTGTGAAGCTGCTCTTTGAAACAGAGAAAATAGATATAGTTCTACATTTTGCTGCACAAACACATGTAGGTAAGCATTGTTTGATGTTACGGTTATGACGGGCAAATTATTTTTTCCAGTGGCTGATTAGCCTAAATCAAAGTCCAGTCCTGGGGTTAAACAAGAAGGTTCTTGTATGTGACTTTGAAGGAGCACATACCATGCTCTACCAGAAGATGAGCCAGTAGTCACTGTGTGTTCAAGATAATTGTCACTTTTCAGGTCATTTTTATTCAGGTAGGTTGAAATGTAACCCTGAATGTTATCTTAAAACTGTACCCAAATTCAACATAGTGATTACTTCTGGGCAGATGGACATTCAAACTGTATTTTATTTTATTTTATTATTATTATTTTTTAAGCTGGGCACTGGATACACATTTGAACATCCTATTATTTGTATTGTTTTATCTGAGATTCTTCTAATAATTTGTCTAACATTCTACATTGTGAAATACAAATATTCAGAAGTATTGAGAAGTAAAACTAAGTGAATGCTGACACTGTGCATACCCACATAACCATCACCTCAACTGAAGCTCAAATGTTGTTGAGCCCTCCTTGGCTGTAGTGTTACTTCTGCTTTAACCTGCCTGTAAAGTTACCATTACCTTTGGTTTTCTCTACAGTTTTACTGTCTGTGTATTTATCCCTAAACAGTGTAGGTTAGTTTTGCCTGTTTTTAAGTTTTATAACAATGTATATATAAAATAACATATGGGTTTTTGGTCTTGCTTCTTCATCCAGATAAACTCATCCACGTAGTCCGGTGTAGGTGTAATTTGTTCATTTTCAGTGACATAAAATATTTCATTCTAAGTATATGCCACAATTTGCGTTTCGATTTTACTGTTGATGGACGTTTTACACTTTACACTTTGGGCAATTCTGGACAATACTACCAGGAACAGTCTTACACATGCATCTTGGTACACAAAAGTACACATTTTTCTCAGCATATAACGAGAATCATAAAATCAGCGTTGAGATAATGTCCATATATTTTCTAAAGTAATTGTATATACCGATTTCTACGCCAGGAGTGTAAGAGACCTGTTGCTCCGATCCCTCCAAAGTTTAGTTTTGTCAGCCTTTTCCATTTCTGTTAGTTTGAGCAGTATATAGCGATCTCTCATTGTGATTTTAATTTTATTCCCCTGAATGGTAATGAAGTTGTGTATCATTTATATGTTTATCGGCAATTTAGATTTCTTTATTTTGTAAAATGCTGTTGAAATCTTTTGCTTTTTAAAAAATTGAGTTATTTTACCCTTTTCTCATTGATTTGTAGCAGTATTATATGTATTCTCAGTACTAGTCCTTTGCTATGTATATTACAAAAATCTTCTTCCACATGTTCTTAAATTTCATATAGTTGAATTTATATAGCTTTATCTTTATTTTGTGGTTAATGGGTCTTAAAGAAATTCTATTTTGGCCCAAGGTCATGAAGATAATCTATATTATGTTTGAAAAGCTTTATAGTTTTGTCTTTAACATTTAGATTTGTAATCCATCTGAAATTTATTTTTATATGCAACATGAGATAGGATTCCAGTTTTATTTTTTTTTTTGTATGAATGCCAATTGGACTTCTACCACATATGAAAAAGTTCACCATTTTTCACGGCCCTATCATATATCAAGTATCCTTACATGAGTATCTGTTTCTTAAGTCTTCATTTGTCTATTTGTTTATACCTGTGCTGATTACACAATTTGTTTGCTAACAGTGCTTTCACCTCTGGTAGAGCAAATCCTTCTACTCGGTTAATGATAAAGCCATTGTACAATCCTTCCAGCAACTTCGAGATGCTTACCAATGTTTGCTATTGTCAGTCTTTTGTGGTTTTATTTTATTTTCCCCTAATTAATAACGAGGTTAAAAACCTTTGCATTTGTTTATTTGACTGTCTTCTGCCTTTTCTTGTTGGCGTATCTTCTGTGGAAAGCTTCTGTGTAAGTTCACCGCTTTCTGGTGGGTTGTCGTTCTTGTCCTTACAGTCTTTCTGGGACCTTTGTATATGCTGGATTCAAGCCTCTTGCCACTACCCTCTTTTCAATCTGTGGTTTGCCTTTTCACTTTCTTACTGGAGTCTTTTGATCAATTGAAGTTGTGCATTTCAATGTAGTCCAGTTTATCAATCTTTTCCTTTAGGGTTGGTGCTCTTGTGATCTGTGTAAGAACTGTTTTCCTACTTACGGGATCATGGAGATATTTTCTTTTCATAAAATTTATTGTTTTGTCTTTTACATTCAGATTTTTTCATATATTTCAATGTCAGTTTGACCCCACACCGTTTATTGAAAAGACTCAACCTTCTCCCTTTGCCACCTTTGCTGTGGGCCATGTGCCCATTCACGCGTGGGCCTGTTTCTGGGCTCCTCTTCGGTTCCCTTGGTTTCTGTCTGTCCTTGTACCATTGCCACACTGTCTTAATCACTGCGCCTTATAATAACACTTGATCCCAGCCAAAGCAAACCCTTTTTGTTGTTCCAAAGAATTGCCTTCGACTTTGTTGATCTTTCTATTGTATGCTTGTTTTCCAAATAATGAATTTCTACTATTAAACCTTTACTGTTTCAATTTGCCTACTTTGTTTCTTTTTTTTTACTTTCTCTTGGTAATATTTAGCTTACTAATTTTCAGCTTTTCTCTGAAGTATAATTTTCAGCTATAAATTTACATCTAAATATTGCTTTATCTGAATCCCACAACTTTTCATGTGCATTATTGTTGTTATTTTTTTTTAAAGAATTGATTCCTTCTTCAATCCATGGGTTACTTAGCAGGGTGTATCTTCATTTCCAAACACGTATGGGTTTTCTTTTCTTTTTCTTACTGATTTCTAGCCTAACGGTATCAGTGGGTCACATGCTGTGTGGCTGTGCTGCAACTTGCCTTACGGTTCAGTGTGTGGGCTCTAAACATTCCATGTGCACTGAAAAGAATGTTTAATCTGCAATTGTACCTTGTGTTTACATGTTTATTGTGTTAAGTTGGCTAATCATGATCTTCAAATCTGTTTATTTCTGATGAACTGAACTTTTTATCCTTCTGAAATGACCTTTCTTCCTTGGTGATGTGTACTGCCTTGAAGTCCATTCTGTTTGACATTAATGTAGCTGTGTCACCTTTCCTTTGGCATTATCTTTATGATTTGCCTTTTTCTATCTTTTTTATTTCCAACCTTTCTTTGACTTTATGGTTTAGCTGTGTGTCTTATCAACAACTTATGTTTGGATTTTTTTTTATCTAGTCTGACCGTCCTTGGTATTTACCCTAAGCACTGAGTTGTTGCTCTATTTGGATTTATATCTGTCATCTTATTATGTGCTTTCTATTTTTCTCTCTTGTTCTGTTTCTTTGTTTCTTTCTAAATTCTTTTTAAAATAACTTCCATGCCTTTTTAAAACAGCTTTAAAAAAACTCCTGCTTGCTTTTTTAAGGGCTTGGCTGAGGAACTTAGCTTACTCTATTTTTCTTCCTCTGCTAGTTTGGAAGTTATATATTCTGTTCGTATTCTTTTGAGTGGTTTTCCCTAGAAATTATAACAGGCGAAACTAGCTTATCAAAGCCTAAAGTCCATCAGAACCTGTGCTCAACTCCAAGATAATACAAAGACCTTAGACACTTTAAGTCCACTTATCTATTAAGACTCTGGTATTTGCTTTGTCCCTTGGATGAAATTGTTTCAGCTTTACCTTTTTTTTTAGATCTGTCATTTGTACGTGCCTTTGAGTTTACATATGTTAATGTTTATGGCACTCACGTTTTGGTAAGCGCTGCTCATGAAGCTGGAGTGGAGAAGTTCATTTACGTCAGCACAGACGAAGTATACGGAGGCAGCCTTGATAAGGTAAGCTTGGGGAGTTCTATGTCACCCCCTTCCCATGACCATGTAACAGACCTGTCTTATTCAAACCTCTTCTGCGCCTTCCTCATCCTCTGATTGTACATACCTGTGGGACTCCCCAGTTGTCATTCCATTGTGCCTTCTTTTCCAATCAAGGAATGCCACACAGTGGCAACAGCAATCCTCTGGGTACACGTTTATATGCAGTTTGCTTGACTCTTTTACAAGAGAGCAGCAGATTTCACCTTTTTGTCCCAGTCTTGCGTGCACGATGAGTGTCATTCCCACGGGCCAAAGCCGGTGTGGTTGGGCTGCAGCACACTGCCTGTCTGCTCAGGAGGCCACACCGGCACGCCAGCAGGAGCGTGTGCAACTGCCTTTCCTAATCATTTGTAAATGTCACATTCTTTATGCAAAACCGTGGCCCCATTTTCCAGTTTATATTTATCGTAGTCAGCAGTGACCTCATTCTGTCTGGTTTTATTTTTTTATTTTTACCAAAACTCGTGTATAGTGAAAGACATCAAAATCAAATAGTTTGAAAATACTCATAATGAGAAAAAGCAGACCCTGACCACTTCTCAATCCATAGCCCCACCTCTGAGAAGCAGCCATTTCCAATTCTTGCAGTTTTTTATAAGGCTAGCTTCTTCCTTCTTGTACCTTGTCTCCCTACTTCAGAACTGACATAGTAGCCAGGATGATTTTTAGGCTGTAAGTAAGGTCATGACATTACTCTGCCCTAAATCTGTTAATGTTTTGACATCGGCCTTCCAGCCTCCACATGTCCTGGCCTCCCCCTGGCGCTCCAACCTCATCTGCCATTTCTCTCCCCTCTCATGAAGCTCCGTGCGGTCCCTTTGGGCACACTCCTGACTCAGGGCCTCTGCACTTGCTCCTCTGCCTCTTGCCTTACAGGGCTGCTGTGACCTTTAAATAGGTTACTGTGCAGTATATTTAGTGCTTAGAAAAATGCTAGGCGTATAGTTGGGGTTCGTTAATGTGGCTTTTTTAAAATGTGATTATCATTTCAAGTTTGTAATAATATTTTCTGATTTTTCTACTTAGAAAGTATGCATACTACTTATTTTTTTAATTTATCTTTTTAAAATTAGGAATTTGATGAATCCTCACCCAAACAACCAACAAACCCTTACGCATCCTCTAAAGCGGCTGCTGAGTGTTTCGTGCAGTCTTACTGGGAACGATATAAAGTAAGAGCTGATTTCCAAAACTCTTGAATCGTTTTTCTTTAACTTAGTTGGTTAAACTTCAAGTTAGCATTGGCAGTATTTCATTTCTAGAGTAGAAGACATATATTGAGAAAAGTGATATATTAAGGAACTCTAAAAAACTGATTTTCTGTATAGCATGTGGACAAAGTAGGACCGACTCGTTGTTTCGTTCACCGCTTGAAGGAATGGTTTGTACATACGCGAGAGTATTTTTCCTACCTCAGTAACAGCCCAGGTGTCGCAGCTCTAGTGAAAAGCCCTGCTCTGAGAGAAGGCCGGCGGAGGGGGTCCGGCCCTGTGCCCTGCGAGCCGCTCTCGGCCTGGCCCGCTCTGCTGGCTCGTCGTGAGTAGGCGGTAGATTCCCCGGTGGTTCTGACAGCGTCAGTGTGAGAGCCCTAACCGAGGTGAGCTACCACCTCCAACGCCCCTCCTTTGGCTTCACGCTGCCCTCGTTTGGGAGCTGTTCGGGACTGGGTCCCAAAGGCAAGCCCAGGAGTGACTTCAGGTTCCCTTGCCTTTCGTGTTCCAGTAGCGCTGGTCCTTTTCTCTTTTCCTCGCAGTTTTTGTTGTTGTTGTTTTTCTTGTAAGGGTCGGTACAAGAAGGAAAGCCAATTTGAAGCTTAACACGCAGCCAGACCTCGAGTCTTAGAGGTGGTCTCTGAAATAACCAGCCAGAAATATCCGTACTTTTCTTCCATCAAGCTTACGGATCCGCCTCCGCCTGTGTTTATCCTCCCCTTATCCCAGTAAAGGAGAAATTCCTCTTCTTCCTTTTGGAAGCTCTACCTTCGTCAGAATCCCACCCTCTCCTGTCTTTTCAGGAACCTTACACCAGAAAAAAATCCCTTCACTTTCGTCCCGAGGGTGTGTGGACTGACTTAGCCAAAAGTACCGTGCTTTAAAACTGCTTAACTTGAGATAATTATTATTTGGGAGCTTTCCATTATCTTAATATCTAATACTCTTTCAGTTCCCAGTTGTCATCACGAGAAGCAGTAATGTTTATGGACCACATCAATACCCAGAAAAGGTACATTTTACTTCTGAATCCAGTGTGTTTTAGTGATTGCTACTTACTACTTAAAATAATCTCTCTCCAGTTATTGCTCAAAATTTATGGAATAATGATACATAATTTATAAATGTTACATAGGCCACATGCAGCTCTCTGGTTTAGAGTTTGAAGATTGGAGCTTAAGTCCCAACCTGATGCTCGCCAGCTGGCATGACCATAGGCCCTTCGAGCGTCGTCTTTAAATTGAGGAGTATTGACAGTATTAGAAAGGATTGTTGAAGGACCCAGTGAGATGATGTATGTGAAAGCGCCTTGTGCTTGCAGGGCTCTCAAGCAAGGTAGAGTCCTGCCTTTCCCACCCACACACAAGCCAGGGGTTCAGACTCCTGGTTTGCAGTCAGACCAGGCTGCCAGGCTGCGCTGAAATGTAAACGCTAGTCGGAGAGTTGGTGCGGGAAGCTCAGGTAGGCATTTCTTAGACCCCGCAGCGATGGGATTTTAGTGTGGGAGGAAGCCTTTCCCAGTGGGCAGAGGCACCATACTCGATCAGCCACTCCAGTCGCAGGAATCCCAAACCGGAACGTTGACTTCAGAGGGCATTTTGGAGAATAGGGCTCCAAAGCCGGACAAGTAGTGAATAAAGCAATGCAGTTAGAAGGCTGAAAATGCCTGGTTCTGTGTCATCTAACCCAATTTTAAGTAACTATTGCTCGCTCTCTACCTAAATTTAGAGACTGGGTGTTTCACTTCCCAGCTAGGAAAGGGCCTTTACCATGATCCGCTGATATTACTATCTACTTTGCTTAATTTATGTAGTATCTTTAACAGGTTTATTACAAATCTAGTAATTTATCTTGCTCTGTTTAACATAAATGTTCTTTGAATCCAAAGCGCTAGAATGTACTTTTTGAAAAACTTAATTTACCAGGCACTTACTGTGTAAGTGTTATGTGCAAAGCAGTAAGATAAGATGCCTACCCTTGTAAAATCAACACAAAATGAAATTTGTGATGAAAGCAATTGTTCATGAAGACTTTTCCTGAAATGTTCCACTATTTATACTGTTTTCTTTTTATATTTTTGTAGCAGTTTACTTGTTTTTGTGAAATAGGAAGTGATCTTAGAGTTCTTTTACTTATCAAAGTTATAATAGGCTTTTCTTGAACTGCTGGTAAGAATGGAATGGATCTATATATATATTTCTTAACCATAACAACATTTTAATCTTATGAATTCAGATTCATATTAGTGAGTGAATTTCCAAAGTCTGAAATGATATTTAAATATTCTTTTAGGTTATTCCAAAATTTATATCTTTACTACAACACAACAGGAAATGGTATGTTATTATTTACCTTTGACCCAGATGTTTTTCTAATATGTTGTTATTTATTTGATGACAGTCTTTCTTGAAAATCATAAAGTCTTAGTTTTGGAGGCCATAGAATTGGATGTCTCAACAAATTTAAGAATTCCTTCTATAATCAGTGTAATAGTTTTATAAATAACTATAATCTGTAAGTCATCCTTACAATTTATTTACTAAGATAATTTCAGTTCTTAAGTGAAGGGACTAAGCAAAAAACAAACAAACAAAAAAAACACTAACTTATAAATGCAACAGTGTGGTGATTAGCAGAGGGAAAGGGTGTAGGGGAGGAAGAAGAGGGTAAAGGGGGGATAAATGCTATAAAATTTGACATCTCTCTTTATATAACTTTACTTTTTGAAAGGATTTAATTCATAGAACTGTAGATATTTCTTCCAAATGAATTTAAGGTATACAGTTGATGAAAAAATATTTCTCAGGGGTCACTTATATGTTTGCCACTTTCTTCGGGAGGTTTGGAGATCATTTAAAAACAATGGATAAAATTTAGAAAAGTCGTGAAAATTTGTGTTTTCAGTAAAAGATTTCTAGGATTGCCATGGGAATTAGCTTTTCTGGAGTTGTACCCAGTTGTTGCCTTACTCTGACTTGGGAGAGCCTACTTTTTCACATTTTATGATTCTCTTTTATTTAATCTTTTTAGCTGCATTCATGGATCAGGGCTTCAAACAAGAAATTTTCTTTATGCTACTGATGTAGTAGAAGCATTTCTCACTATCCTCAAAAAGGGGAAGCCAGGTGAAATTTATAACATTGGAACCAATTTTGAAATGTCGGTGCTCCAGCTAGCCAAAGAACTAATACAGCTGGTATGTATTGTGGAAAGGCAGTATTTTCAAAATTGTCTCTAATTTAGTGGCAGTAATCTCTAATGTAGTCACAGTCAACGATTTACAGTTTATTCAATTGAAAAGTGAGTAATAAAATTTGTAATTATGTATACCAGTGATTTTCAGCTGATGTACCACAAGAATTTTTTAAATACGCACTAACCTGACTACTTAGTCAGGTGCACTGACCTCCTTTCCCTTAGGCTGTCAAATCAAAAAATGACAACAGCCCAACACAACAATAGCCATCTGGTAAATGAATCAATATTTTTTTGTCAGATCAGCAAAAAGTATATTTGTTGGTGTGCCGCAGAATTTTAGTAATTAGTTTACATGTCCCATGAGATGAAAAAGGTTGAAAACCGCTGATATATACCACCTATATGCTAAGATATGTCATTTGAAATTATGTCACTCATGCAGTAACAGTTTTTTAGGGGGAAAAAAATCCTAATACATTAAATGTACATACCCAATGAAAGACATACTTCAATTTCAGAAATATTAAATTGTGTGTCCTAAAATCATAGAACAATGAAATGATATATAAATAATTGTAGTTATGAGTGTATGTTTGTATTTCTGAACATCAATTATCAAAAATCTCAGGATTCAGTAGAAAGGAATACTGAGCGCATTGAAAAACTTTTGCTTTCCTCCGCACTATTATAGCGTACGCTGTACTCCTGACGTGGGTATTCCACACCCAGTAATCATCTGATGCCAGCTGGGTGTACTGCAGTTTAACTGGTCACCTACCCGGGGGTAGCGCCAGGTCCCAGGGGTTAAGGGATGAGCCCCGCAAGGCTGCTGTCAGTTCAGACACCAATTACAAGACCTAGTTGTCCCCTGTTCTCCTGACCAGCCCACAGTAAATCGGAGGTAATTTGCTAGAGTGGCTCACAGAACTCAGGGAAATAGTTTACTTTCTAGGTTACCAGTTTATGAAGTCTGTACAGAAGGTGTCCAGACATGTAATGTGAAAAAGGGAGACATATTGTATCTTGTACAAGATACAAGAAACATTGTACATGGGACAATGATGCCTCAGTCCCCTTCAAAGTGGATACCTTGGGACCTCACAGAGTTCTCCCAATCACCATCAGTTGCCCTGTCTTATTTTCCTGAATCTCATCGACGATCTGAAATCTCTTCCCTTTCAAAGGTGACTTTAGTTTTGGGAAAAGCCAGTAGTTGCAGGGCACCAAATCTGGACTGTAGGGGGGCTGAGTCACCTGGGTGATTTGATGTTTAACCAAAAAGCTCTGCACAAGATGTGGTACGTGAGAAGGTGTGTTGTTATGATAAAGCGGCCAATCACCAGTTGCCCGTACCTTTGGCTTCCTGAATCACCTGAATAGTTTCCACAGAGGAATGTTCAAGCTTAATGCAAAATTTGATGCAGATTCGTTGATTTACTCGCTCAGTCATTTTGAATGCAACGGCCACGCAGTACACATGCTCACTCAACAGCATCTACCACCCCCACTGACTGGCACAGTGAAGTCCTCATTGTTCATGCACGTGCATTCCCATCCATTCTCCTTGGCTTCCAGGTTACATCGACGTCGTGCAAACCATTCTTGTTACATTAACAACAGCTGGGGTTTTTTCTGGATAGACCTTGTGTTACATAGGCTGTAACTCAGGAACAGCCAGGCGGAAGACGCACGTAAAGGCACAAAGGCATGAGGGCAGGGGCGTGGAGTACCCATGCTCTCTCTGGGCGTGCCCCTCTCCCAGCCCTTAGCAGGCTGGAAGCTCTCCATGGAGGCTTTATTGAGTAGGCATGACTGACTAACATATTGGCCGTAGGTGACTAATTCAACCTCCTGCCCCCCGCTTTTCCTCTCCCAGGTAGGAAGGGAACGGGGCTGAGTTCCGTCCCTCTAATCACATGGTTGGTTGCCCTGGAAGCCAACCCCCATCCTTATGGGCTTCTCCAAAAAACACTAACATCAGCTCTGGTGTGGGGGAAAGGGGCTTGCTATCAATGGCAAAACACCTTTCTTTTAGTCACTTAGGAAATTCTCAGTGTTCTAGGAGCTCAGTGCCAGGAGCAGGGATGACAGCCAAGCATATATTTCTTACTATAAATCACAATATCACACTAATAACCAAAACCCCCCCAAAATTATTTTCTGCCATAGTATACACTGTGTGTTGTTTCTGAGCTTCAGATAGAATTTGGGCTACAAAGTAGAGATAGTGTTACTAAAATGCCGTTCATCTTAGCTGCCTCTCCAGCTTTGAGGAGGCCGGTTTTCTCGCCTTTTGACTCTGCTAGCGAATACCATTGTTATTCTGTGGCCTCATTTTATAATTTCACTCAAAAGCCTTTTCCATTTTGACAGATCAAAGAGACCAGTTCAGACTCTGAAATGGAAAACTGGGTTGATTATGTTAATGATAGGTGAGTAACAAGTTAAAACATTGGGGAAAGACTGTGAAATCTTAGGTACTTATGAAATTATAAAACATATGAAATTAACCAAAAACTAGTTTGTTCATTTTTGAGTTTTCTACTAAGATATTTTTCTAATTATAAATGTCCTAAGCATAAAGTGTTGCATCCTTAC
Organism: Mormoops blainvillei; assembly: GCA_004026545.1. Classification (NCBI taxonomy): domain Eukaryota; kingdom Metazoa; phylum Chordata; class Mammalia; order Chiroptera; family Mormoopidae; genus Mormoops; species Mormoops blainvillei. Next base: position 127,435 of record PVJD01004495.1, read on the forward strand.
TTGCTCCCTCTGTGATTTAAAGAAAGTTATTGACCCCTTCCAAGGCTGAGGTCCTCTCGAGTGTGAAATAGAGAAAATAACATCGTGCTGTTTACAAAGTATTTTAAGGTTTAATTATAAATACAAAGTACCCAACCCAGGGTATGGAACGCAAGAGCCCTAATTGGTTTGTGTGTACTTATTTGTTCATCCGTCAAACATTTAGGTATCACCCACTGCATTCATGCCTGGATTATGCTGAAATAAGGAGAGGAGAAACCATAGAGAGTGTCAGGCGTCTGGAATTAGAGATCATGTTTAAGAAATTATTTATTTATTTATTTTTAGAGAGAGAGAAACGGAGGGGAAAGAGAGGGAGAGACACATCAATCAGTTGGGAACCTGGCCCACAATCCTGGCGTGTACCCTGACCAGGAATCAAACCTGTGACATTTAGGTTCGCACCCTGGTGCTCAATCCACTGAGCCACACCAGCCAGGGCTAATTTTTAAAAAATACACACTTTATTTTACAAATTTTCTATGATCATGTCAGCAGGGGGCGGTTTTTTTTATTGAATTATGGTACAGCTGCATGGACACATTATTTCTCTTAGTATTCAGATATGTAAATATAGTTTCACAGTGTCATTTTAAATCTGTTTTGTTTTCCAAGACCTACCAATGACATGAGATACCCAATGAAGTCAGAGAAAATACATAACTTAGGATGGAGACCTAAAGTGCCTTGGAAAGAAGGAATAAAGAAAACAAGTATGTTATGAATTGGTCATTCGAGGGGGTGGGGGTTTCAGAAAATTTTGAAGAAAAAGTGGTTTATTTTTAGAACACTAAAAATTCAGTGGAATATTTTGATGAATCATTTTTACTTTTCAAATTGTTACATTTAATATATTTCTAACAGTAGAAATATATTTTCTAAGCATCAGAAATTTCTTGATTAACTTCTGATGTCTTCCTGTATCTTATTAGCATTTTTCATATTCCTGTTTCATTGATTCTCAGGGTCACATCTTTTACTCTTTTCACACCCTTGAAAGATATGTGTTTTATAATCACTAGCATCTTAAAATTATTGCAACTTATTTCTTTTTCTGGTATGTAAAATAGTGGTCCATCTTAAAGACATATTAGATTTGATGATATATATATAGTTACAGTCTTTAAGTGTCTTGAGTCTTTTTATATTAAACAAATAGGAAGCAAATTGACTATGTACAGAACATCTGTTAAAATAAGTGTATATAAAGTCTGTGTATGTATGTTAAAGTTCTATTTAGAAATGTACTCATGAGAAAAATATGTTCAAACATAAAGTCTTGATTCAGAGCTTAAAATACAAAATACTTGTGTTAAATTTTAGAATACAAATTCAAAGATTTTTTTAACTAAAAAAAGTTTACTGCTGGTATAGCAACAAAATAATTTCACATATCAACAGAAACCCCCATCATCTCACCGTGCCTGTAATGCAGTGTTGCTACATTTACATGAATAAAATACTGCACTTCCTTTCTATAACTTTATAACTTTAACTTTATAAGTACAAATGACTTACCTCCCTTTCTCCCTGAATTTCTTAAAATGAGGACGTCTTAACCACTTAAACCAGCAAATTCAATATTGAATACTTTTGAAGTTAAAAAAAAAGTTGATTTTGAAATCTGAATTTTCAGATGATGAAATATTTTCTGATTATTACTTCCGAACCAAACTGTCTGGTCTGCAGGCAGCCCGTGCCAGCGGCCGGCCGTCGGCAAAGACGGTTCTCACCGAGCGGGAGCCCAGTAAATTCTGGCTCACTGATGTTTACTTTTTAATTTTGACTTTTGTTTTCTGTTTTCTTTCTTGTCAGTTGAATGGTACGGAGAGAATTTTCACAACTGGAAGAATGCGGAAAAGGCATTAGAACCCTTTCCAGTACAGCCACCATTTGTACAGTGAGGACAGTTTCCAGAAAAAGCAGGATATCCTACCTCGATGACTGATATGGAATCAAGCAACCAAATCAAGTGTCTTTTTGTCATTTGGAATGAGATTCGTGACTTTTTGTATAAAATTCAAATGCAGAATGCCTCAGTCTTGAGAAGAGCTTCAGTAGTGGCAGAGGATTTAAATATCAAAATTCTTTCAGAAGCCTTTTCTGAGTTAGGAACCAGTGGGTGCAGACTCCTGTGCAGGTGTGGGCCAGGGAGGAGGGACCCTGGACCTGGGAACAAGGACGGCGATGGCTCCGGGCCGGGCCGCCGGCAGCTTTTCTGCCGGTGCACTCAGCGCCCCGGCCTTTCCCACTGCCTCAGGCCTCTGCAGTTTTCGTTTTTAGACAGTATGCAATGAGACTTACGCCCTAATTCGTCCTTTTTAAAAGGTATGCTATTGTGCTGCATTAGCTTAAAAAATGGAACAAAGTGGAAGCACTTTTTAACTTTTGATCATTTTGTAACATTAAGTTAAAATTTTTTAAAAGGACATAGTTTTTATATTTTCAAAATCAGTCATTGAACTGTGTGTAAGTAACCTCGTATTGGAAATTGTATTATGTACTTACTGTTTAAAATGATTTTATTTATAAAATGACCAATATTTTAATGTATTTAATATATAGTATAGACTGTGGAGTTTTTTTTGGTAATGTATGTTTTTATTTTGCTGTAGAAAAATTTTAAAATACTTGATTATGCATTTTTAATTCCTCTCCCCTCTAAAGTCTTTAAGATGATTTGAAATATGTAACAGATTGGATGTTGTATTGAAAAAGGGAAAAGAGTAAAACATTATGCCCAGCTTTCTGGCTTCAGTGCATGGTTGATGGTGGTTTTCTCGGTGAAGCAGGATGTGAGGTTATAAACTCAGAGGTGCTCGAGGGAGGGGCATAGGAGTGGAAAAGGACCTTGAGAATGTGAAGACTGGAAAAGAGTAAGCAGATCCGAAGTCAGTGAGAGGATCTGCGAAACAGAAATCAAACGCACCCCGAAGTTAAACTCTTGTAACTCCAGAATTTTAAGATTTGTAAAAAATGGTTAGATTGAGCCAAAATTGAGACTAGTATCTGTCCGATGGGGCTGAAGGAGTAGAGAGTGAGGTTGACTGAAAGGATGCTCCACAGATCGTAGATGCGTAGGGAGGAAAATACCCCTTGGAGGAAGCCTGTAGCTCTAGAAGCAATGGAGATGGGAAGCGGGCATAAGGGAGAAAGAGGTCAGAGCTCGGGGCCTAGCGAGTTCCATACAGGCAGACACAGGGCCAACGGAGAGCAGAGGGTCTGTGGCGGAATTTGGTCACAGGGTAGATGACAAAATAAAAATACTTTTTGTGTCATTTGTTCTGTGTCCTTTGTTCTTGCACATGTTTTTGTGCATGTTTTTTTTTGAAATCCTCACCCAAGGATATGTTTATTGATTTTGGACAGAGAGTGAGTGGGCGGGGGAGAGAGAAAGAAACATCAATGTGAGAGAGAAACATTGATCTGCCTCCATTACGCACCCTGACCGGGGATTGAACCTGCTACCTAGGTATGTGCCCTGACTGGGAATCGAAGCCACAGTCTTTTGGTGCACAGGACGATGCCCCACCAACTGAGCTGCCCAGTCAAGACTTGTGTACGCTTTTATGTCCAACTTTAACATATTTTGTTGTTTGATCTCAGGAGATGACCTTGACAGACATTAGGAATGTATAATGAAAAACCAGTTTATTTTTTTTTAATGCAAAAAAGTTGAAAAGAAATTAATCCTCCATATCATATGTCACAGGGAAAGTGCAAATTAAAAGGAATTACTCCTACACACCCATTAGAAAACCCAAAATCTGTAACACTAATAGCACCGAGTGCTGACAAGCAATTCCACTTATTTGAGGCATCTAGAGAAGGCAAATTTACAGACACAGAAAGTAGAATAGAGGATTACTGGGGGGCGGGGGTGCTGGTTGGAGAGGGAAAGGGGGAGATACTGTTTAATAGGCACAGCGTTTATCTGGGATAATGAAAAAGTTCTGAAAGTGATGATGGTGGTAGTTGCACAACATTGTGAATGTACTTAATGTCGCTGAATTGTACACTTGAAAGTAGTTAACACGGTAAAATTTTTGTTATGCCTACTTTATCATGATAATTTTTAAAAGCGTGTCCTCAGACCAACAGCATTGGAATCAGTTGTTAGAAATGCAAATTCCGGGGCCCCATTTTAAACTTATGGAATCAGAAACTCTGTGGGTGGGGCCTAGTGACTCTGATGCACCCTAGGGTGTGAGAACCACTGCTCTATAAAGTGGGATGGGAGATTAGGCTAGAGAGGAATGCGGTGGCCAGGTCATGGAGGGCCTTGTCTGCTGTGAAAAAATGCTTGGACTTCATCTTGCCATTACTGTAAAACCGCCAGTCCGAGCGCTGGGGAGTCTTCCCGCTTTGGCCAAGGTGGCGGCAGGGGGAGGTTCTTCCACTGAGCGTGTGAAAAGCTAGCAAGATAATTGGATAGAAACAAAAGCCCTTGCCCTCCACCCCTTTTGCCTATCCCCCTACAGTGTAAGATTGGGGCTGGCAGCAAGGGAAGGCAAGCACATGTAGCGTAGAAGCCAAGAAGTCGAATAATATTTACATATATATGTAAAAAACTACATATTTTTAAATCAAACATGGAACTATAACGGACATACTGTTTTAAGGTCTGCTTTTTTTCTTTAAGCAATATATCATGAATATTTTTACTTGTTATGAGCTCTTTGGCCATTTTTATTGACAGCTGAATTACAGTTTCGATAGCTTATTCTGGTAACAGTGTGGAAGATGAGCTTAAGGAAATCAAGACTGAGCTTCTGCAGGGATCCACGTTATGAAGCTGAGGCTGTGAATCAGGCCACGAAAAGGCCTACAGGCCAGCACTGCAAGAAGGGGTGGTATCCAGGACAGATGCGAGAAGTCTGTAGATTGAAACGCTTGGTAATTATATGTGGGAGGTGCACTTTCTTGACCTGGGTGGCACGTTAAGGTTGTAAATGCTGCACTGGAAAGCATGGAGAATGGTGCATTATGTCTGGGAGGCGATGAGCTTTAGAGATCAGTGGGGCGGGTGCCCAAGTGGAGTGCCCCACTAACAGACAATCAGACATGGACCTGGAGCTCAGATCGGCGGGCAGGGCTCAAGATCTACAGGCACACAAGGGGTGGGCAAAGGTAGGTTCACAGTTGCATTGTGACATTATTTTGCGTTAATAAAACTACTGCAGTCATCATAACCTGCGTATCTTTTTCCAGACGAACAACTCCAAACCTGCTTTTGCCCTTGCCTGTACTGATGAGTTAAATGGCTACTAAGCCCCTGAGAAACTCTCCCCAAGGAGGTCACCCGCAATGACAAGGCTGATTGTGAGTGTCACGATTTGCAAACAAGCCATGAGAAACAACACCAACGTATAAGTTTCAGACAGAAGAGCCAGAGAGATTAAAAAGGAATGGTTCAAAGAAAAAAAACAATGGCTAGAGGAGTGGCAGACCACAGAAAGAAATAAGACCACGGCAGCCAAAGGGAAAGATACTGTCTAACGAGCAGGTGGCCAGCCGAAGTTGGGTACGGTAAAGACTTAAAAAGCACCTGTTGGTTTGGGCAATACACAGGCAAAATTTCTGGAGTCGATGTAGTGGAGTGCGAGGGAGAACTCGTACTCCACTGTATTATCTATTATCTGGATAATAGAGAACGAGTAGCATTTACGAGGCAGCGTAGGAACTTGGGGCCTGGAATAGAAAACACAGGGCGGCCAGGGAGCCGAGTTAAAACAGCACATGGTCAGAAAGAATGCCAGGTAGGCTGACCTCAGGAATGCCACCCTCCTGAAAAACGCAGAGACAGCCGATACCTCCCTTCTAACTGCCGACGCTAAAGCCGCTGACCTGCACGCACAGTTGATCAAGATTTGACCGCTAATGCCTTTCTTAGGGTGGCAGTAATGAAAGGTCCGCCCCCTCACCCCTGCAGTGTGGGCATCAAAATAGTTACCAGGCAACGCAACTGGCAAAGGGAGTCATCCTTCCCTGAGATGGAAAAGTTCACAGGTCTGCCTTGGCAGAAAAGGCCACTTTGCCCCCAGTTTATACCAACAGCCAAGCAGAGCCAGCCCCCGAGCCGGTTCAGAGGACCTTCCTGCCTTTCCTCGGTGCTGCCTCCTGCGTGCTCAGGCAGAAGCCTGATAAACTCTGTCTGGACATTTCTCCGGGGTTTCCTCTCGATGTCTATCTTGGGCACCCCAAGAGCCTTAGTGCCAGTTACAAGTGGGGATCTCAGAATGGAGTGTGGGTGAAATGCGGCTGCATACTAACCCTGACAAGGCCGGGGGAGACCCTCATGGCAGGCGTACAGGCTCGGAAACTGAAAGGAACCCCATAGGACAGCCTTGAACATAGAAATTCCAAACCGAAAGCGTGTCCTCAGCCAGAGAAATCTCCTTTTCCAGACGTCTCAGGGCAACTGCTGCACTGGGGCATGAGGCTGCAGACCCCCCACTGTTATTTTGCTCCCCACGTACCATCTCTCTCATCACGTGCTGTAAATGTTAATTATTAAGTACCCCATACCCACCAATGTAAAAGAAGCCTGTGTTTCTCTATTTTGCCTTTTTTCCAATCCCAGAGATTTTCCCACTTTGCTTTCTCCTGCCCACTTCATCTACCACCAATAGATTTCACATAACCCCCCCCCCCCTTACATCTCCTTTTATTCTAACGTATAACATAAGCTGCAAAACTGCCATTCTCTGGAACATTTCTCAGTCTGGGGAGATTTTGCTTCCTGGCAAATGTCATCAATTTGGTTCAAATAAACTCATAAAGAAATCCCTACAGGTTTTTGACTGTTTACATCCACAGGAGCTAAGAAAATTCAAGGTAGGACCAACCCTAGAAAGGGCGCAGGGTCGAGGAAAGGGTGGTGTGAGAAATCCACCTGGTCTTTGTGCCAGGCCCCTGGGACAGCACTCCTAAAATTCTCGGAATTTCCAGAGTGAAACAAGGGTCTTTGTTATATGTAAGGAGCCCCTTTAAATCGCACTTGAGTTTATGCTAATGAGTTGACTCAGGGTGGGGCCTCTAAACAACCACAGGATGGGGCTGGCCACCAGAAAGATCAAGTGATTAGAAAGTAAGATCTTTCAGATGCAAAGCCTGAAAATTAAGCTCCGCTCCATAAAAAAAACTCTGGAACAGTGAGATTTGATGAGTGTCCAGGCTGGTGAACAGGTGGAGATGCTCGGAGGGGTTGCACCTGGAGAAGGCGTGGCAGCTCCACCCTTCTTTTCCCACATCTTTCCCTGTGGGCATCTTCTGTCTGGCTGTTCATGAGTTGCAACCTCTCTAATAATCGTACATAAAATGTTTCCCTGGGTTCTGTGAGCCTTTCTAGCAAATTATCAAACCCCAGGAGTGGGTCATGGGGACCTGAAATTTACAACTAATTGGTCAGAAGCACAAGTGACAACCTGGACTGGCGACTGGTATCTGAAGTGAGGACAGCCTTGCGGGACTGAGCCCTTTACTTGTGGGATCTGAGAGTAACTCCAGGTAGCTCAGTCACGATTGAATTGAGTTGTAAGGACAGCCTGTTGGTGTCCTCAGAGAACTGAAGAATTGCTTGGTGTGGAAAAAAAAAACAAAACACCTTCTGGTGGCCAGAAATGTGATAATTATAGAGAGTAATAATAGTAGAGGGTAGAGGAGGAAATTGAGTTTTTCCTTTCAAAAGGGTTTTCAGAAACTTTCTTTTTCTCTTCCTCTCTCCCTTCCTTTTTCCTTCCTTCCTTCCTTCCTTCCTTCCTTCCTTCCTTCCTTCCTTCCTTCCTTCCTTCCTTCCTTCCTTCCTTCCCATGGAATGGAATTCTGCACTAATCTAAATGGAAGACTGGGCAGTAGAGAAGGAAGGACTGATGACAGGTTGGGGGTGGGGGATTAATGGCGTACAGTGCCTGAGGATATGGGCTCCAGGGGAAAGTACTGGCTTGGGTGGAATGGGATGG